>JAJEJO010049936.1:147668-232988 GCA_020662805.1 Glaucomys volans | reverse complement strand
AAAGAAAGAAAGAAAGAAAGAAAGAAAGAAAGAAAGAAAGAAAGAGAGAGAAAGAGAGAGAGAGGAGAGAGAAAAAAGAGAGGAAAGGAGGAAGGGAGGAAGGAAGGAAGGGAGGAAGGAGAGAGAGAAAGAGAGAGGGAGGGAGAGAGAGAGAGAGAGAGAAAGAAAGAAAGAAAGAAAGAAAGAAAGAAAGAAAGAAAGAAAGAGAAAGAAAGAAAGAGAGAGAAAAAAAGAGAGGAAGGGAGAAAGGAAGGAAGGAAGGAAGGAAGGAAGGAAGGAAGGAAGGAAGGAAGGAAGGAAGAAAAGAGGGGGAGGGAGGGAGAGAGAGAGAGAGAGAGAGAGAGAGAGAGACAGAGACAGGGAGGGAGGGAAGGTTGGTTCAGTGACAACTAAAAAAATACCTTAAAAAATCTGAATGTGTCTTACAATTGATAATGTATTAGAATTATAATTGGCAGTGCTTTTTTCCTTAGTGGCAAATAAATTAATGATATATATTATAATCAGTGCATATTATATTCAAATGTTTGTCTAAGAGGGAAAAAACAAGAACTCTGTTCAAGAAAATAAAGGAAATAAATGGTAAACAGAAAAAAAAGAAACTTGTTTCTTAAAGACTCTTTGGAACATTTACTAGACTAATAGGGATTTTGCATCTACTAAAGGAAATAGAGTGCCCAATTTTGGGGACCCATGCAACTCTTTTATTCTTGGGTACTTGTTTCCAGTTCAGTATTTGTTAATGCATTGTGATTCAGTACTTCCGTGATTTATTAGTCCTTACGTTAAGACTTTGACTCTTATTAACACATGCCCAGCATCCCCAGAGAGCTCTGTCACTTGCTCCTCAGCATTCACACAGCAACCATCTGTCATGCTCAAGGGGGATGACTCTCGTCCTTTCCCACTAGGCTTCAGCTCCTTGATGACAGCAGCCAACTCTGTTCTGTCTCTTCACACCCCACGCCTGTCACAGTGTCCCACACCTGGGAGGAATTCAGTGCACACTAGGTGTATCAGTGATTATGATACTAACTTTGGAAAATAATATCCATTGACTGGAGTCTCATTGCAGAGAGATGCTAATAAGACACAAGAGAAGACAGATTAAGTCTATTACCTTCATACTTCCAGCCCTAATGTGTATTTGTTAGCCACAAGTAATAAGTGCTCAAAAAGCTTTGAAAGAAAGAATGAGTAAATCATATGTAATCATCCCTTGTCTTGATTGGCAGTCAGTTAAATTTCTCCCACTTTATCAATTTCCCCAAGAAAGGAGAAATGTGAACCGTTTTTCTGCCCCTCCCCCTTTTTGTTTTTTAGAAGGCAACCAATGTCAAAGTCCTTTGAGCAGGTGCCTGACGCAGTCCTGTACTAGGGGTGCAGGTCAAGCATCGCGGTGGACAGCACATGCTTGTGTAACCCAGGGTTCTTTGACACGTGTCTTTGGAAGGAAGTGGGCAATGACGTGGGTACATTGCATTATTTGTCAGGTAGCTGATCAGTTGCACAAGTGGCTTCCCTTTTCTGCTATCTTTCACATGGGAGGAATCTAAGAACTAGAGGTGACGAGACTGGAAAATGATGGAACAATATCCATGCTGTGAAAAAACATGTGGAACACTAAAAAGGATCCAGTGGACGCTTTCCTTGAGGTAGAAGAGACATAATTTAACCCAAAGAGTCCAAACGTTAGTCAGAATTGAGAGCAGCAGCCCTAATGCAATGACCTTATTTCCTGGACCTTGTATAGGTCCATTGTGAGAGCCCTACTTATAAGCCAGTCCTTTCATTACAAATACTGTGTTGACTCTGCGTATGTCCATTATCTGTTGCTCATGACACAATTCCACATACTAGGTCAGTTACACAAACAAGGTTTTTTTTGCAACTCGCAGTTCTGGAGGTGCAAAGTTAAGGGGCTGCGTCTGGTGATGGCCTTCTGGCTGGCAGAGTCCCTCGTGACACAACCATCACATGGCAAGACAGGGAGCATGCATACGTGTGACTCTGCAGCTCTCTCTCCCTCTTATAAAACCACCAAGATTCATTCATGCCAGCTCCAGCCTGAATGGTATGATCTGATACTAATTGCCTGTCAAAACCGTACCTCTAAACATCATAGTGGGATCATGGTTTCATCCTCTCCTTGTTTCACATTGGGGATTCGATTTCCACACACAAGACCTTGAGGAACACATGTGTACCACAGCCAAGTCAAACAACAGCAAACAGCCTCCGAACCCTGTTCTTCATCTTCCCTCCCTCACCCCTGGGGAACCTTCAGTCCTTATGCTTTCCTTTCTTTGTACAGGGATTGAACCCAGGGGTGCTTAACCACTGAGCCCCATCCCCAGTCCGTTTTTTTTTTTTTTTGTATTTCATTTAGAGACAGGGAGGGTCTCCTTGAGTTTCTTAGTGCCTTGCTAAGTTGCTGAGGCTGGCTTTTGAACTCAGGATCCTCCTGCCTCAGCCTCCAGAGCCACAGGGATTTCAGGTGTGCACCAACATGCTTTACTTTTTAAAGTCCAGGTATGGTATTAGCCACAGAATTCAGCATGCAGGGCTTAGCTTGGAGTTGTTGATGGGTGAGGAAAGGGGAAGTATGCAAACGCTTAAAAGAAGGTGCTACAAAGGGGCCACCTTGACAGAACAGCCACCAGGAGGGCAAAAAGGATAACAGTAAAAGCAAACTAGCAGATGGGCACTCAGTGAAGGTGAAACTGTTTTTAACCAAGTATTTTACATTTTATGCTGATGTAAGTGCCTACCTCCTTTCTTGTTTTGAGTCAAATAGGAAAAAAAGGGGGATCCCCCCCTACTGTCTTGGTCTTAGAAGTTTGAGGAGCAGGAAAAGAGAGAGAAAGAAAGCAAAAGTTTGGATGTGATATGGTGGAAAGGATTCCACTTAGGGTAACATGAAAATATGTTTCAAACACTGAACATAAATGCACTTCCATCTTGACTCTGCCTTTTTGAACTTCATCAAAGTGACGGTGCCTGTTTCATCTAGCTCCTCTGAGATCAGGACAGGGAACTGATCCCAATAAATGTCTGCTGAATGCCTTAGTACAGGAAAGACTCAATGACATACATGGAGTTGTAGCCAAAAGGCACGGACCCTGAGCGAGATTGGGAGTCCTTGCTTCTTGCACCTGCTTACTCACCTCCTGCCCGTGTGACTTCAAACAAGGCACTCAACTCTGCAAGCCTTCATTTCCCTCCCTGTGTTAAGTCTGCTCCAAGGAGACAACGATCACTGGAGGTTGAGACTGAGGACTTAACAGGCGTGATTTGGGCTTCCACTAATACCTGTTTGTGTAAGAGCATCACCCAGTGCTCCTTCCTGAGTCCAGTTTACTCCAGACTGGTGTCCTAATGCCTTCCATCTTTTAGTTAGATGGGGACTTCCATGGATGAGACAGATGGAACTCCTATTACTTTGTGAGTTGAAGTTTAATTCCTATAACTGCTTTCAATCACTATATGAGCACATGCCACCTTAAGCAGGGCTACTGGCATTGAATATGGAAAGGACATGGTGACTTAGGATGTTTGGGGGGGAAAAAAACAAATAATTAAACTTGTCCTCTAAGTTTCCAGCCTGTGCTTGAAGTATCTCCTCCACATCATCTTCTCTGGTGCCATGTTAAATATCTGCTACTACCAGTCCCACATATGCACCCACACCAGATCCAAGTGATGTTGATAATTAGAAACATTGTTCTGGCGCTTATGCTCATCAAACTATTTTGAAAGGTATTTTTATCTCCACTTATATCTCTGCAAAATCAAGGGGATACTAGAATAGATAATATATCACCCTATAGTTAAAAAAAAATCAATTGATGAAAAGATGGAAGGAACCTTTTAAAATAGGGTGTTTGCTTGTTTGTTTGTTTTTAGGCAGTGCTGGGGATTGCACCCAGGGCCTCATGTATGCTAAGCAAGTACTCTGGCACTGAGCTTCATCGCCAGCCCGAAAAGCAGATTTTAAAGGTAAATGTTAGAAAACAACACTTAATACATCTGCCCCAGACAAAATAAATTGATTTGACCCAACAATAAGGTATAACATTAAGCTCAAAAGTGATGAGATTAAAGACAAAAATAAGTTCCATGTCTAAGACATTCAGTGAATGCACCATTTCCTTTTCCCAAGCTGCTCTGGGACTCCGCAGTCAGAGCTGCCCAAGGAAGGCCAGAGCTCCTGCTGCCTGTGAGCCTCTGCACAGGTGTCTGCTTCATTTCCACCAATCACAAGCCTTTGCATCTGCTTTTTCCTCTGCCCAGCTGGAGAACACATGCCAGGGAACAGGCACTCTGAAATCTCTACTCTTGGACACTGTTTCATGGAGGGAGCTCATTCCCATCTAAATCCCTCACCTTTGAATGTGCTGAAAAGTAACTTTGAAATTAGACACAGAACCATATGGCAAAGCTGAGGGGCAGCATATGGTCACAGATTGCTCAGTGCTGATCTACAGCATCTTTAAGCTCACCTTCCATTTCTCTTTACTCAGGAGGCAATGGTCAGGTTGGAGTTCTGTGTTTTGAACTACTCTATCTTTCTTATGGGAAAATGAGTCTCCTAATCAGCATCCATGATAGATTCATTTTAACTTTTACGGTCACAGTGGGTGTAGGATACAGGGAAATATTTGTATTTGTGATCAATGGGAAGTGAACTGATGAGGAATACTTGAGGTGTGATCTATGTGACTCTCTGATTAGCTCTTACCTGTAGATTCATGTCATGCCCATGAAGACTACAGGTGGGGACAGATCAGTCTCCCTGCAAACAGGGAGTGAACTGACACACAGGTGAGAAAAAATAAGAAGGCAAGTGGAAAGAGGGGTTCTGCAGTCAAACCGTGAAAGCTGAGTTCCATTAAGGAGCTAAAATGTTTGAAGAGAAGGTGGTATAAATGAAATTGGGAGATGAGACACAAGGAAACAAAGAGCAAGAATAAGTGGGCAGAAGATCATGGGTCATTCAGGACCTATCTCTGAAACCACTGGCCTTCCCTTCTCCACTGCATTGTCAATACTATTATTAATGTAATGACAAAGAATGCTGTCACAGTGTATTAAACTCCAGAAATCATGACTGTGCCACCTGGTAATGGTTTGGCCACAATCTATCATTAGCCTCTTTCATGGAGTCAAATTCTTAGAAGAGATTTTGGGGTGAGCTGGAGTTCTGGAGCTCACGTTGACACAATGAATGGAAGGCTTCTCTCTGAGTGACATCCCCAATATAGGAGTTGAGTGTTCAGTGGATGAGAGTAGGAGCCTATTTCAACAGGTACCACCTGGGATGGGATAGCTGGGCTTTCAGTAAGTGCCTAAGGTAAATCCTTCCTCCCATTCACGGGGATGGGCAGAAACAGTAAGTTTCCATATCTTGGAGGCACTCATCCAGAACTCAGGCTCACAGCAGATAGGTCAGAGCAAGGTGAGAAGTGCTGGCATCCTGCCTGTCCTAGAAGATCACTCTTCTGCTAGGAACTAGGGCTGGGGACAGAGAAGATAGAAGCCTGTGTTCTTGGTAGCACTAGCCTAGAGTTCAGTTTTTGTCTCATGGAGATGGCGGTGCAGAGTGAGTGAGTGTCTGGGTTCAGATGCTATAGATTCTCACTATTTCTACTTAATTTTAGTAGATTTTCTTGAATAAATGTTTATTCATTTGCTATCTGCCCTTTGGACTATTTCCAGAGACTGTGAATACCTGTGTGGGGTATAAATAATTTTCACTAATTTTCATGAGGAATGTATCTAAGGAGCACCTCATGCTGCCATGACAGAAGTGGCCTGAAGGCTAGTTTTAATATCTCAAACGTAAGACCTATAATCATAACATCGACAATCAGAGAGAAGAGAAGGAGGTAAAAAGGTTCAAAAAAGAAAAGAAGAATAGCAATGAGAAAGGTGCATGATAGAGGAAGAAATGAGAGCAAAAATATAGGGGAAAAATATGAAAAAAAGAGCAAAATAGCCAACATTGAATCAAGTTGGGTCAGAAACAACTGTATGTGGACCAAGTGACATAATGTGGACTTCACTCACACTGTCCTCTCATCAAACAATCATTCGACTTCCAATATTGACCACTTATTTCACTGTTCATGTGCTGAGTTTCTCAAAGGATATAATAAGTTCTTGGGTGGGGGGGGGACTTTTGTTTCAATAGATATTCTTAAAGTATTAGTTTCTATAGCATTTCCTCCAGAAAGCATTGCATATTTACCAAGACCTGCCTCAATTTCTGTTGCTTTCTTATTTTTTTTCTGATTTATTTGTACCTCACTTCTTGATGATAACTTCTAGATTTCCTTGTCTCCTGCTTTTTTCCAAGTCCAATCTTCTGTTATATCCTTGAAGATTCTTCCAATGTGTTTCTCTTGTGTTAGTCACAATAAACATAATGTCAATACCCCTAATTAAGAGACAAATATAATTTTTAAGAATTTGCAGAGGAAGATTGGCACATAATGTGCTCATATTTTCCTATCCATCACAGGAATGAATAACATTAAATGAATGGATGAATGAATGCCAGAAATAATAAAAAGGGCATACAAGCAGACTGGAAAACTAAGAAAAATTACTCAGTAACCTCAGAGGAGAAAAGAGTACAATCAGAAGAGCAAGCAGAGATCCATTCTTCTGGGCTATGCCACCAAAACTTGCTCTGTGACCTTGACCCCATCATCTACATCTCCCATTTAATTACTCCCCTGTAATGGAAGGAGGTACACTTTCTTGCTCAGAGTCTCTGACATGCTATGCAAAATGGTCTATAATAAAGCAAAATGGGAAGAGTAGCCAATTCCCAAGGAACTGAAAGTTTAAGAAGACCACAATTCTTTTAACTGAATTTTAAAAATATATAAAAATAAAAAATAATAACATTTTAAATATATATATTATATATAGTATATATAATATATATTATAATATATAATTATATTATATAAAAATTATAACTATATTATATATAAATATAATATATATTATATATTTTAAATAAATATATATATATTGTATATATATATATATAAAGACAATTGCTGCTATAAGATGCTACACTCCACTCCAGGTTCCAGAGAGATGTTTTCCTTCCCTTCCCTCCATTACATCATCACTTCAAACAAAGAGCCTATAACTTTGAAATGCTTGCTTTTAACAAAGAAAGAATGCTGGACATAACATCACAGTTTGGAAAATCTTATCTCTCCAGAGTTTTCAAGCTAGATAATTGGATCAGCCTCATCTCACAAATACTGCTAGCTCCCAAGTCCATGGAGAAATCTGGTTTAAAATTGCCACTCAGAGTTGTGATGGACCTTAACATCTCAATTAAATAGTTGACAAAGAGCAAAAGGCAAAGAAAATGAGAAGGTGGACTGACTAATTCTGGGAGGAAGGAAATTCAGTTCCTTCATTGCACAAAACATCATCTTCATTTAAGCTGAGGTTGTCAGAAGTTATCTGCTCCAAATACAAACATATAAAAGTGCAATAACAAATAATTCAACAACAAAGGTATTCAATTTCTACATGGGGGATTGAAAATTCAATATCTAATTATATGAGGGAAATTGGGGCCCTTTGGACTTCTTCCAGGTAGCAGACTGCATCACTCTGGGTTTATAATAAGGAAACCCCAAATTAGCCCAGACTTCTAGACAACAATTTGCCAGCAACCAGCTTTGTCAAATGCCAGTAAGGAATCAGAATCACATTAACATCAAGAAGAGAGGGTGCCTCCCATAGATGTACTAGGACTATGGACTCATTATATAAAAACTTGACCTTCAGAAAACATTTTCTTCTGTATTCAGAATTCAAGTGGCATTACTGAAGGAAAATCATACTTTCAAGGAGAAGGGACAGATGTTATAATCTTGTCTTGAAAATAATTTCTATCCAAATCAGTTAATAAAAATTCTTTAAACCTTGAACAAAGAGATATGGTCGAATGTGGAAGTGATAAATGGTGAGGACCTGACAACCATTCATGTCTCAGTCCTATTCCAACTTAGTGGAGTAGAATAGAATGAAAGAGTGACATAATGGAAATTCCATGGTGGAAGGAAAATGGAGCATGTTTTAAAGACAGGTGAATTTGACTTTGAATCTCTTCTTCACAATTTCCCAAGTGTGTAACTTTAGGCTACTGCTCTAGTCCCATCTATAAAATTGGATAAATGGACTTTTTAAATGAGTTTTCACAAAAGTTAACATGCAACTATGTAAAAATAAAGTACAGAGACTGGCACACAGTACATGTAAAATATCATTACGTTCATTTTTCTTTCCTTCAAGTTACAACTTAAAGGTTTTTAGGACCCTAATTTTCTTCTCTGGGTATTATTGATAGGATTAAAGCAAATAATGATGGTGATTGCAATGAGATCACGTACTGCACCTTACCATGCTCTGTACGGGTATTCCTTTAGCTTAGATGTATATTGGCCAGGGATATTGAGGTTAGAGAGGGGAACTAGACACGTGAATGGTTCTCTAATGCATTTACGGTATAGCCTAAAGAACATCATTGACTTTGAAGGAACTTAAATTATGCCAACTTTAATAGGGACTCATAACCTAAACTCTGTGCGATGGCCAATCTGGATTGACAACTTGATTGGATTATGAGATAACTCAAATTAAGAGTCTTCTTGGTGTGTTCATGAGTGTGCTTCCAGAAATGATTGGCATATGTGACAGCAAACTGAGTGGGGGAGACCTTGCCCTGAATGTGGGTGACACAGTCCAATAGGCTGGGGTCCTGGATGGAAGAAATGAGGAAAGAAGGAAGCTTACACAGATGCAAGCTCCATCCTTTTTGAGTGGGTGCTTATATTGCTGCCTAAGGACATCGTAGTCCATCTCCTTCACTCTTCCAAAGCAGACTCTGATCAGTGTTTCTCCAGGGAGCTTCCAGGACTTCAGTCTCAGACTGGAGCATGCTTGGTTCTTCTTATTCTGAGCCTTCAGATTCTTAGACTGTGCAGCTGCTGTTTCCTCCAGCTCTTCAGTCAATAGTCATCCAGGTTCCAATTTTGTGAGACAATCGAATAAATTCCCTTTTCATAATCATACACACACATATATATATACATATATATATACACACATATATGTATCCTATTGGTGAGCCAATCTAATAAATTTCCTTTGCGTAATCATATATATGTATATATGTACATATATATATATATATATATATATATATATATATATCCTTTGGGTTCTGTTTCTCTAAAGAACCTTGACTAATAAACTCTGTATTCTGCTATTTAGATTTTTAAAAATCTTCACTAATCTGGATCTGCTCATCAAATTACTCACCTATCTTACATGTAATTCCCAATACTTGTCTTAAATCTATATTCCATTTTACAATTGAGAACTTTCACCATCAACTCAAAATAAGCCCTACAAAATGTTTATAATTGTGATGTGAGAAATAAACTTCTCTTCTACTTGAATCTTTTTAAATTTTTAAAAAATTTTTATTTGTTCTTTTTAGATACTCATGACAGTATATTTTGACATACTATACATATATGGAGTGTAACTTACTCTAATCAGGATCCCACTCTTGTGGTTATATGTGATGTGGAGTTTCACTGATCATGTATGCATATATGAACATAGGAAAGTTCTGTCCAATTCATCCTGCAATCTTTCCTACTCCTATCCCCTTTTCCTTCCCTTTATTCCCTTTTGTTAAATTCAAAGAACTTTTATTCCCCACCCCCTTATTGTGTCTTAGCATACAGTATCAGAGAGAACATTCATCCTTTGAAATCTTTATTCTTTTAAATTTTTTTTCCATTGTAGCTCTTAGCCTACTTCAGCACAGTTACTTTACAGAGAGGTTATTTTCCTTTTCCTTACCTGACTAGTAAGTTTATTTGTTAAATTAACTAATTGCCCTTACCTCACCTTAAACAGGTTTATGGAGAAACAAAATGAGGCAATGACCTATAGGATGGAGGACTCACATGATAGCACAAAGCTTTGCCATACAGCTGAGAAGTAAGGCAGAGAGCTCATGATACCTAACTTGGAAGTCTTTCCAAAAGAGAGTCATGTTCCTTTATGTTGCATTTGCAAGAGTGAAAGTATATTAAGACCACATGAAATGGAAAAAGAGATACTTCTTGTTCCTGCAGACATATGATTTTCATGAAAATTTGATAGGTATTTGTCACCTATAAGCCAACTTGAGTGAAGAAAGCAAATGTGAACATAAAGGGCTAATTTGCAATGTGATTTTTCAACCTATGATTGTAATAAAGCACCTTCTCTATGACTCCCAAGCCCACTCAAAAGATCTCTCTCATCCCCCATAAAATGGTTCAAATATAGACGTGTGGTCTAAGATGTTGAGATCTTTAATAGTGAAAAACATCCTAATTTTGCCATTGATTGACAAATTATATGTTGTGAAGTGGCAGCTATACAAGGGAATTCCTAAGTCTTGATTCCAGTATGGGCTCTGCTATTACTTAATGTGTAGATAAGAAACCCAGGTTTCTACTTTTTCATCCTGCATTGATCTCTGAATCTCCTTTACCTGCACTGTTCTATGATTCTCTTTTGCAATGTCTTTTAATTTGCAGCATTATTAAACACTTTTATCATAAGTTGTTACTCATAACATTTGTATTTTTGCTTTTCCACTTAACTAACCTTGGTCAGTACTTTGGTTAAGTTACTAGAACTCCCTGTCCCTCTCATTTCTCCTAGAGAGTGAGGAGAACAATAATAGTGTTCCTTTAGGTTTGGTAGAAATTAAGAAATGAAAAATGCAAAATGTACTTAGAATTGTTTGAGGCACACCATTACATAAATAAATGTAAGCCACAGCTGTTATATCTCAAAAAAGTTATGAGATCTTTGATAATTGGACCATATATTTAATGTCTCCAAGAGCATCTCTGCAAATCCCATGGAAGATAGGACAGTGTTGGATATGGAGAGATTCACCTAATAAATCGATACTGACAATGCAAAAATTAGTGATAGAGGTCTCTAGGAACCTTTTCAAATATCTTTAAAATATTCAGTAATAGAAATCTTTATTAGTGAGGAAAAGAAAAATATTCTCCCAAAACAACAAGCAGGGCAAGTAATTTGTGTGTGTGTGTGTGTGTGTGTGTGTGCGCGCGCGCACATTAACACCATTTCCTCCAGGCAATGTCTAAATAACAAGAACTCAGCACATCTTCACAGAGACCTAAGATTCTGTGTTCTTAAGCATTTATTGCAAAAAATGGACAGTACTCTTTATGAAGTCCAATGGAGAACTCAGGCCTAAAGAGATTTTGTAAGACATCTGTCAGGGGTGTGTGCACACAAGAGCACACATTATAGGTGCTTAGATCTTTTCCCCCAGTGCTGGGGATTATGTATGCTATATTTTCTTCAGTTCTGAGGTCATCTCAATAAAGCTTTCTTTGAGAAATTCATCTAGAAGCATCTGCAACACTCATCTATGTTCTAGAGGACTATTATCTGTGTTACACCTCCCTATTTTTATATGCATGACTAGGTGATGTTATTTATGCACATACTTTAAACTGAGTCAATGGAGTGTGGACTTTGAAGTCAGGCAGATCTAGACTTAGATTCTCATTCTGTTACTTAGCATCTGAGCATCCTTGGGCAGATTCTCTAACGGAATCTATACATTACTGCAATCTGGGAGACATTCAATGAAATAGTACGCAGATGAGAAATCCGCTTCTTCCTATTCATTCTTTTTCTTCTAACCATGTATCTGAAAGTTTTTGATGACAGGAACTCTACTACTGTAGTGAAATCCCCTCCTTGGAGAAGGACAAGCATTTTAATGAATTAAAATAAAATAACACAAAAGAAAATAAAGTTCCAAGGTACATTCTGCTTATTAATGGAGAAATCAAATCAATTTCTTTTTAGACAGCTTCAGAGAATTATTGAAGAAGCTATAACATTAAACATGGGAGAATCATAAATTATGCCTAACTTTATGTCTTCCTGTTCAATAGAAATTATGTACATTTTGAGAGGTGACAGGGGGATAGAGCTTTAAGTTCAAATATAATTTTACTGTATATAGTGGTAATTGGTCTAACAGACAAATTTTTAAAAACTTACAGATTTAAGTACAATGTGTATGCACACACACACCCATACACAAACCAGAGTCAGGGATCTGAAATAGTCTGCACTCCTGAGGGAAAACTAGTAATTAAACCAACAGGTAACGAACATTCAGAGATAATTACCGGTAATACTCAGACACACGTCTAATGATTAATAGCAATAGATTCCATGGAGGTGATTAATAAAGAGGCAGGTAGTGTAGAGATAATGCATAAATGATTAGTAATGAAACTCTCTTCAGGCCTTGAGGAAAGAGGAGGCAGGATAAAGGAGCTTGTCTTTTTCAACAGCTGCCACTAACAGAGTCATGTGGCATCCAGAAAAGCAGAGAGAAGTCTGAGATAAAAACTGGAAAACTGAGAAATTTTTCATATGAAAGCCTTGAATGAATTCTTTAACCACTCTGTTTCAAAATCCTCATCTGAAAATGGAACACAAAAATATCTCAGATCTTTCCCAGCTTTGTGCAAAGACTGTTTATCACTGATTCCGTTAAGTGTTCATTTCAAATACTGAAAACAGCAGTTGAGAGACTGAAGGAAGAGTGAGTCAAAGAGTTTAATAATAAAAATTACAAGGAACAAATATTGAATATTTGCCAATAACTGAAACTAAGAATCTCTGAGATTCAAACCTCAAAGTATTGATTCATGTGCCAGGAAGTATGTATTGAAAAATTGCCTGTTAATGATCTCTATCTCAATTCAACAGGTTGGACCTGAATCTGCCTTCCTGGGTGGGATGCAATTCAAAATTCTGAGGAATTCCTGCTTTCCACTCACTAACCACAAGCTCAAGAGAGTGAAATTCAGTACCCCCAGGTCTGTGTCTCTGGATGGTCCTCACAGGAGGCCAGCACAGGCACCAAGGGTTCTGGGATTCAAGAACAGATCATATGGTAACACCATCATGGGTTTTAATACCCACATATATGATGCCAGGGTGTTGGAAGGGTTTTCTCTTTCTAAACAAATTCTTCTTTACTTTCTGATTTACTTTTTCATTGGGTATTTGTATTTTTTCTTCATATTTAATTGACACCTAACAATTGCATGTCCTTTTGGGGAACCGTGTTACGTCTCAACACACATACATTGCAAACCAGGATAACCATGTGAGCTCCTCAAACATTCATCATTTCTTTGTAGTGAAGACATTCAATCCTTTCCTCTAGCTGTTTTGAAATACATAGCACATTATTGTTACCTATATTCACTCTGCTCAGCAACAGAAAGGAAACATCAGTATGAACAGACCCCTACCTCTTCCAAGATGTATTTCCCTGACACTCTTAGTCCTTGTCAATTAATTCTTGCTTAAGTACTCCATTTCCTTCCTATATGGGCATGTCTCAGCGGCAAAGACATTTGGTTTAATATTTTGGGGCATTGACTAATTAATTTGGTTAATTATAAGATTTGCATAGACTGTTAAGATATTACCTACTTGAACAAGTGAATTTAAATATCACCTTTTAGGACACTGTGCACAGAAATCTCTTCCAAGACTTGATCACTCTTGGCCATATTTTTGCCTGTGTTATAAGAATCGTGTTGTCCCCCAAACTTTGTCTCTGTAAATAGAAGCCATTATCCACAATATTTATGTGGCAGTTAAAACTGAATGTGGTGAAAGAGAAACAAATACTTCTTGCCCATTTCCCATTAAATCTCCAAAGCCTCTTTGTAACTTATCTTTAATCTTTTAGAGAAAATTATATTACTAAAATTGTCCAGCACTACCAGAAGTTATTACTTTTTGTTTCTTGGTCATAGAAACTGCAATCCACAAAAGATCTTTTTCCTTCACTAGGATGTAAGAATTTTGTTTTCTTGGTAAAACTGTAGCTGAGTTAAATCAGGAGAAACAAGATACACAAAGAAAGTATTCCTTGCAATGTTAATATCATCCTCATCACTGCTGTCACATTGTAGTGCTGGTGACACTATTTTGTCTTAGTCACAGGTTTAATTACTTTCCATATATTAACCTAATGAATAGAGATGAAAATACACATACAACATATAAAATGTACAGTTACTATACTCACCTTGGAAAGTTCCTCCTTTGACCATCCTGACACAGATTTATACTTCACAAAGGTGCCCTAGAAATACGAGTACCAGCCAGTGGTGATGTATTTACCATTAACATTTCTTTCCCCTCAAGAATTTTCATACACTCTCTAGTAGGAATAATCATATTGCCTTTCACTCAGGAGGATTTAGCTTTTCAGCTGCAGATGAGTTCCTTGATTATATTATTGGATCATGATTTTCTTTCTCTCCAATCTTGGTCATGGTTCAGAGAGGATCAATTATACTTCTGCACTCTGATGACTTCAGGCTTGGCCCCATGACTTGCTCAGCCAATAAGATTCACATGAATGTAAATTAAGCCATAGGAACCACAAGATTTGCAGTGATTTATGCTTAGCTTTGTCTATTGCACTCCCAACCTGTACTAGAAGAAGTTTCTTGGAACATGTAAAAAATTAACCATCAACTCAAAAATTAACCATCAACTTATCATCATCATCGTCATCACCACCCACTACATTTCTAAACCCATGAGCAGAGTCTGACCTACATTATGATTTATGGTGTGTTTGCTTGAACTGAAGTCACTGCTACCTCTTTCTAATGAGGTGATAAAAGTACTATTTACAATTCTAGACTACATACTACTCTTTTAAATGTGCTTTAATACTCCTCAAATAATATAGTTTTCTGAAGAACACTCAAAGGGGGAAATAAGAGGCAAGTAGTAATACTCAAATAATTTTAATGATTTAAAAAAAAAAAAGAACACCTAAGGCTGAAAGACATTAAAGGATTTACTGTGAAATGTCAGGCGTCCTTGTGTCAGAGCCTGGGAAGAAAGAATGGGCTTAAAAATAGACTTTTTGTTAAAGGATAGCTTACTTGTAGGTCAATTCCAAGCTCTTTCGGGATTTAAATGTTACTCAAAATGTAATTGTTAAAAATGAATATAAAAGTCCTTAGGTTTCTAGTTCCTGTGTGTCTCCAGAAAAGACTGGATCATTGTCCTCTTCCTCTCTCCACAGAAATATTTGACCACCTCTCCTTGTCAGTTCATTGACTTGGCTTTGAACAAATCAAGTAGACAGTGAAATTAGGCATCAGGTATTTGGAACCCAAGAATTCAACTGTCCCTTCTAAATTGATGATTTATGGTCTTCAAATCTTCTACTAGATGATTTGTCTATATCCTGTAACAGACAAACTTTATGTCTTAAGTCTGCAACGAAATCCATCTGGTTAATCCTCTGGTTATATTCGGATCATATTTGCCACATTTTGCTGATTTCTCTATGAATTTTCCTCTATCATCTTCCTTACTAGGAATGCCTTTGGCTCTCTCTTTAGCAGGACAGTATTTCTTGAACCTTCTGGCTGAATCTCCATGCCTCCAAAACTTTCTCTGTAATGTACCCTAACACACGCTGACACCCCAGCTTTTCAATTTGTGAGTTTTCAATACTACACAGGAAGTGCCAAAAAAGAGTGTTAGGGGGTACAACGCGCCTGGATGGGGCAGAGCGTCAAGCAGCCCGCGCATGCGCAGAGAAACAGTGTAACCTGCGCATGCCCAAAGAAGTAACCAATCAGACGCAGACAAACAACTCCAGCCAATCCCAGGAGGACACGGACTTCTAAAGCTTCCCCTCCTCCACCCGGGGGTTAGAAAAACCCGGCCACATAGAGGTCAAGTGCGACTTCTCCAACCCAGCACCCTGCTGGACTGGCGAACCTCGCCCAAGAGCCTCCTGCAATAAAGTTTCTTTTTGATTTACATCTGGCCTGTCAGTTCTCCGGTTTTCATTGTCTGATCAGCTTACCCCAGCCTGATCTTACAAAGAGGTCTGGAAAAGTGGTAATTACAATTAAGATGGGAAAAAAATTGTGTATGTATATGTGTGGCCGTGTGTGGTTGTAAATTCTTCAAAGAATTTTAACAGAATATTAAGCATTTGTCATTACAGTTAGGCTTTGGTCAGTCATAGTTTACCTCAGTATTTCTTCATGGCAAAAGCTGACTAGGAGGGAGAGCAATCAATGTTTCATATTTACATCGTGTCAAATGTATTTTTTCAAATAAAGCAATTATACAAAGTCAAACACATTAGTATTTTTAAAATAAAATCATTTTCTCATCAAATACAAATATATGACTATTCCTAGCAAAATTTGGAAAACATTGAAGAAAAAAATGAGAAAGAAGAAAAATGATACCCATCTCATCAACTCAGATACCAGTTTGTTACAAAGGTTGACAAATATTGCTAATATCCCTTTATTTCACATATGGACTTTTTATTTATTTTTCCCAACAACAAAAAATTCAAAATATATAACAACTACAGGAAAAGATGCTTCCATTTCATATACACAAACATTTCAGATGCAGAGATAGTAAACTCACTCTGGCTCATAAGTGAGAATAAGCCAGAAAGGTCAATCTCTTCATTGTCCTGTAAACAGCATATTCACATATTCTTTGTTATTGTTTCTCTTACTATCTTCCTCCTCCCTATCTGGAGAATTTCCTCTGCCTTCTCTGCTTAACTACTCTATCTCCAAAACCCACACTGATGTAATAGGTAACATTTACATTTTGGAGTTAGAACTGTTAGTACTTGCAAGTACATTTTTGGAATTAGTTGCCTCCAAACCTTAGAGCCTTGCCTCTGAACTTTGAGCCCCTCACTTATGAAACCAGGACAATATTCTTGAGCCAACAGGTGGTGATAAGAGTTAAATGAGATATGAGTACATGTGTGGTTCATGACTAGTAACTGGTGAGCAGGGATTTAAACTAGGTTGGCTGTATCATGATGCCCCACAAGGATTAGAAGCTTTATAAAAATGACACTGCAGGGCATAGTGACGCATGCCTGTAATCCCAGCAGCTCGAGGGGCTGAGGCAGGAGGATAGAGAGTTCAAAGCCAGCCTCAGCAAAAGTGAGGAGCCAACCAACTCAATGAGATGCTGCCTCTAAATAAAATACAAAATAGGGCTGGGGATGTGGCTCAGTGGCTGAGTGTCCCTGAGTTCAATCCCTGGTACACCCCCCAAAACATGACACTGTTCTGACACCCCCATAAATTCTATATGCAAACTGTGACATGAAGGAAATGCTGTTCCCAGATACATATGCACCAGTTCCATTTCCTTGAGCCAATTCTGACATCTAAACCTAGGTTCTCATCTGCAAAGTGGAGATTTTAATGGTCCCTCCTTCACAGGAATGTTATGGAAATTAAATGCAATGATGCATGTATCTGGCATGCAGTAAGACTTCAATGAGTGATTCAATTATATTATCACAATAACAGCAACAAGAAAATAACAATGATTAATCTTAGGCCCTTTGTGGTACTCATGACCTTCCTCAGCCTCTATAGTTTTCATACCATGTGCCTTTTATCATTCCTCTTGAGGGATGTCAGCAAAGCTTCCTTAAAAGAAAGCAAACAAAACCAGATGTGATGGTGCATGCCTGTAATTCCAGCGTCTCTGGAGGCTGAGGCAGGAGGATCACAACTTCAAAGCCAGGCTCAGCAAATGTGAGGCACTAAGCAACTCAGCAAAACTGTCTCTCAATAAAATACAAAATAGGGCTGGGGATGTGGCTCAGTGGTCAAGTGCCCCTGAATTCAATCCCTGGTATCCACTCCCGCCAAAAGAGAAAAAGAAAAGAGAAAAAGAAAAGAAAGCAAACAATGACAAGAACAAATCACAAACGCAGGCACTTCATGAAAAGGAAAAAAGGGTAAAACATCAGGGAGGAGAGGTCAGGTGTTTGCAGGAGCGCCCTCCCCCAGGGCTGGCTGCTCACAACCTGTCTTCTGCTGCCCTGCTCCCTCCCTTACCCAGCACATCCCCTCCTCCAGGAATCTTTGCAGGGAAAGGAAGGAAGGAAAGCAGTGGTGTTCTGGCTAACACAGGGCAGGACAAGAGGGAAGGAATGAGGGTGTGCAGAACAGAGAGTAAGACAGGCTATGTGAAGACAGGAAGGGAAATTCAGAAACAGGAGAGAAAGAGAAGGGAAAAGATAAAGTAAAGGAAGGAGTGGAGGAAAAAGAAAGACAGTAGCAAAGCGAAGCAGAGAGAAAAGAATTATGAGTAAGGAATTTTGGTACAAGAAGAAGAAAAATGAGTGAAGTCAAGGAAAATGGTAATAATAAAAAGAAATACAGGAAAATGGGAAAGTGAAGGTGATGAAAGAAGAGATAAGAAACAAGTAAAGAGTGTGAAAGGTGAATGAGTGGGTGGAGGAAAACAAAAGTCATGAGCAGGAGTGGCAGTCGGAAGTTAAATAAAGGAGAAAAGCAAGAAAGAGGAGAAGAGAAAATCAGACAAAAGGCAATGAAGGTAGCAAAGGAGAAAAAGAGAGGAAGTAGGTGCTGGAAATTAAGGTATCACTGCCAATGCCACCAGTGCTACCTTAGCCGGGCTGACATGAGATATGGCAGATTGGGTGACTTAGATGACAGTTTTCTCCTGGTGCTGCGGAATGGAAGGCCCAGATCAAGGGTCAGTTTCTGAGGATGGTTGTGTCCTTGCATCATGGATGGCCATCTTGTCTTCCTGGAGCAAAGAAAGAGGATGAGAGTTACTTCCCTGTTGTGTTTTCTTGAGATAAAGAAAGTAATTCCATCTTGAATCTTCCATCATCATGAGCTCAACTAACAAAATATCTCCCAAATGCCTCACCTCCTAGTATATGCAAATTTGGGTTTCAACACTTGAATGGGGGTCAGGATTCAGTCCATAGCAACTAGTACTACTAATAATGAACACACTAAGGATGGAAAATAGTAAGAATGGATCTAGCATAGTTTAGACACTTTGGTCTCCAAATGAAGGATTCTGTTATAGTCATTCTAATAATGTCCTAAGATAAACAGTGACTTTAAAAATAATTAAAGAATTCCCTGTGAGCTCTCCTGTCTCCATAGCAAATCACTTCAGCCTGAATGACTCCCTATTGATTCCATAGCTCTCTTTTTTATATTGTGATTTTAAATATAAGGTCTTAAGTGATTTCATTCCTCCAGGGTTATGTAATCTACAGTCATTCCAGAATATTTCATGAATACCTTACCTTCCTGGGTCACAATAGGTATTTTTAGGCAAAAATGTGGAGGGGAAAAGGGAGGATAAGACTCAGCTCAAGGGGGTGAAACATCCTTGTTTCACTTGAATCACTTTGATCAATGCTTTAATCAATGTTTGATCAATTTCCTGTCCTGAATAATTTAACAAATACCATACCATATATATATACCATAAGAAAAGCAGAGCCTAAAATGATGGATTGCATCAACTTATAATCTCACCATCCATATTTTATCAAGCTATCCTATCTAAACAAGCCATCTCTTTCCATAGTCCCACGAAATAATTGATAACTTTATCTGGAAAACAGAGCAAGTCAAGATCTACCAAATTTTATGTTTACTCTAAGAAAAACTTAGAAAACATCAGGAAAACTCAAAATTTTCTTATATATTTTAATTTCCATTGATATCACTGAAAATCCAAAATTGAATTCCTGAAAATCATTCAGTAACAGGTAATGAAGATTGGATAGGTTTCCAACAAGTCAAATAATATGGTATTACCTGATGTGGGGTCTAGAATGAAGACTTGTAGGGAAAACATATAATGTAGAAAATGCATTATTTTAGGGGAAAAAAAAAACAGAGAGAGAGAATGAACACAGAGCAACTTTTCTTCTACAAATGAATCCCAGAGTGACTCATTGCAAGTTCCAGAGATATCTGTACAAGGATGTTCATCACAGTATTCTTTAGAAAATTAAAACATGCACACACACCAATACCAGATAACAACCTGAATATCCATCAGTAAGCCCCTGACTAACTGAAGAGCAATCTATGCTCATACAGGGAAATATTAGGTGTCCTTTAAAAAGATGCTGCTATTCTGCATTCTGACTTGAAAAGATAACATCTAGTTAAGTGTAAAAAGCAGATAAAGTAGGAGTGGATATTATGATTTCATTTGTGTGGAATTCTGTGTGTATGTGTGTGCAGGTCTAGGAAGAGAAAGAGAAAGAGCGTAACAGCACCCACAGGAAAGATCATATTTCCAGAATGATTTTTATTGAAGTATTAACAACAGCCAGCATTAAGGTGACTTATAGAAACTCCTCCCAGTAATTCCTATATTCTTTAATTACTTTTATTAAGCATTTTAATTCTGAATACATCATAATAGTGTATGCATAATATATAAGTATGATTTTTAAAAATAATGGAGAAAAAATATTTGGTGGGTATCACATAGTTTAAGATATATTTCTTAAATTCTTTACAGTAAGTTAATATAATTTTGTAAACAGAAGAGTGGATACACCTTTGGAATAAATAAAAGTGGAAGGTTATATGTGTCATGCACACTCAGTGGTGACTGTGCTTCTCTCCACACTTGACCTTGACCACATCATGGGGTCAGGCTAAAGGGAGGGAGGATTTCACCTCCTCATTCCCCTAAAGTTCAGACCAATCTTTAATTGCTTCCTGATGTCCTTTTCACAAATTCCACAAACCTATTCCTAGTAGCCAATGATTGACTAGCTCATGGTAGATGGTTGGTAAAGGTGAGTTGATTAAACAATGTATCACAGGTAGACAGGTAAGAAGCTTGTTATAAGTCAGTTTTCTCCTTAATCCACAGAGCCCTCCAATTTCATTTCTGCTGCCCTGGTCCAAACCTGAGTCATCTGCCCAGGAGTGGCCATGGACATTCCATTCCATTAAGCTCCTGCATACTCATCAGAACACTCTCTATAAACTAGTAATAAATTGTTATCAGTTCTCACTGAGCATCTCCTATGTGCTACACACTGCATCAGGTACTAGACTTTTGTGTGGACGTTTGTGAAAAGGACCTCATGACTACCAGGAAGGCACAATTTAAAGACTAATAGGAAAAGAATTGAAAAAAATCAAATTTAATATAGAAAATTTGGGGACTGGGGGTACTGCTTAGTGGTAGAGCACTTATCTAGCATGCCTGAGGCTTCTGCTGGTTTCCAATCTATAGCACTGCCAAAAAACAGAGAGAGAGAAAGAGAAAAACAGAGAGAAATTCATTTCATCTACTAAAGTCCCATTTCATTCTGTAATTTTTGGAATATTCTGTTCTTCCTTAAACTCTATTCCAATTGCTACCACTAACCCTCACAATATTTTTCTCTCAATAAGAACAAAGAACTTTTATCTTGGGGTCTCTCCTACCACTTGCAAGACTTTCTTGAAGTCAAGATCTCTCCTTCATGGGGTTCTTTTACATCATTAGGATATAAAGTGTGTGTATATATATAAATATATCTACATATATATTTATATGTATACTTTTTACATTTTGAATAGGAAAAAACAATGCCATTGATTGTTCATTTCTATGCTCCAATTCCTGTGCTAACTGCTTTAGATGTGTGATCTCCTTCAATCCTCTTAAAAAATAAAGGGTGAAAGAAAAAAACCACTAGGAGCTGATGATGCAACCCAAGTCAACCTGCCTCCCTCCAAGCCTGATGACAAAGCTGCTGAGGAAACAAAGTTCACACAGACAGAAAGCAGGTTTGAAAACCTGGTCTGTCACCAAACCCCCTTTTCCAACTCTACTCTTCTAAAATCCAAGCTGTCTTTAAAACTAAATATTAAAAGGTCATTAGAACCAGTTTAAAAGACTTACTTTAGGACACTCTGTTGGGTATTGTAACATGCTCTCATTTAGCATGTTTGTAGTAAGTAAGTGAAGTTATAAATTGAGTGGAAACAGTCCTGGGAGGTGTTCCATCTTAATTCACCTAAGGAGCTCTTTGTTTTAACCTAATGGTTTAAAGGTCAACTTCACCAAATTTGCAGGTAAGTTATCTTGAATCCTTATTTTTGTGGTATTTAAATGGGCATACTACAGGGACTACGTGGTAAGGATGACCACAAATCTTGGAGTCCATCCTGCTTGTGGCAGGAATGAGGTCCACAGCCCAGGACTCCTATGCTCCTCAGTTCTTCTTGTTAAATCTGCCAGAGTGCATCCCTCTCTCTCTCAACCCACAGTGTTTTTTCAAGCATAGCTGCACACAACAAGTACACCTTTATCTAAACCATCCTTTTCCATTTTACTTTCTATGCTTGAGAGCAATTTTGGTTCTCTTTTCTCCACTGTATCATAAACTTGTTTCTATCCTTAAACATTTCAAGACTTTGAGCATTCTGAAACCTGCTGTCACCATGCCAAAGTATTCAGAGGGCCACAATGTGTGTGACTTTCACATGATCAGAAGAATGATAAAAGTGACTATGACAATTGGTTCATTTAGGTGATGCTGTATAGACATTATATCCTTCTTACAACTTGCCTGGGAGTTGGAAATTATCTCAAAATAAAGTCTTTTAAAATAACAACAAAAAGGAAACTTTCTTTTCGAATTATTATGCTTTTCTTTATGAAAATCGGGTACTGCATAATCCTAGCCTAAAATATGTAGCAGACAGTGATTCTTTCTCTCCCATGGATGAGTCAATACCATAGTAATCTTACTCTCCCTTTACATGCTGTATCTCAGTCTAATTTGAAAGATGAGGATACGAGTGCAAAGATGTTGCTCTATGATGAACCCAGTGAATAAAGACAGATATCTGTACTCGATTCATCTCTGTGTCACTCACACAATGTCTGGTACTGTAAGAGGTAACTGTCTGCTTGCTGAATGGAAGATTGAGAATAGATGCCATTGGCCATCTCCTACATGTCCTTAAGTCCTCCTATGTGCATCCCCTATATCTTCTGGTGGCTCATCCACTTCTTTTGAAACATACCCAATGCCCATGTGCCCAGAAAGCACATACAGAGAACACCTGGAGAATCAAAGGTGAAGGGTCCCAAGGTCTTCAGGGGTAGGGTCAAAAGGAGTGCAATTCACTCAATTTGATATTATTGCTCAAAGTATCTGGATAGGAGAAGCACCCTTCATGACCCCAACATTTGGAAGCATATATCAATAAAGATAATACTATCCATTCATATTGACTGAGCACTTACCATATGTCAAACATTGTTCCAAGTCCCCTATATACATCAATGCATTTATTTTTCACAAGCCAGTGCCATAAGTGTTACCATGCCAGTTTTACAGATGACAAATCTGACAGAGAGGTTAAGTCACTTGTCCAAGTTGAACTGCAAATCCCAGACAGAAAGTCTGGTTCTATGAGCAATTTTTAGCACAATCTTCTACCTTTATAGACAAAGGAATCAGTCTAAGCTGATTTTTAAATACTTTTAAAAACTCATTCCAGTATAATATACTTGTAATGCACATCAGAAGAAGTGCAATGTGAGCTCAGAGATGCTTGCTCAAGACCCAAGGAAGAAGCCTATAGACCTGCAGTTAAGATGCACACAGGCAAACTAGAGTAAATGCCACCAGGGCTATACATACAAAGAGCAGAAGGGAAAATGGTACAAAAAAGTATCTAGAACTATATCGTGGAAATAGCAGGGCACATAAGTATGGAGGTTCATGTTATGGTTAATTTGATATGTCAATTTGGTTAGGCCACAGTGCCCAAGTGTTTTGTCAAATACTAATCTTCATGTTACTATAAAGATAGTTTTAGATGAGATTAACATTTAAATGGGCAGAAGTCTTTCAATAAAGCAGCACTCCATAATGTGGACAGGCATCCTCCAATCAGTTGAAGGTCTTTTTAAAAAAAAAGAATGAGATTGCCCAAGGAAGTGGGAACTCTGCTTCCCAACTGCCTTTGGACTAGCACTATGCCATCAACGAATCATTGGGACTGACTCCTACTCCTATCCTGCACCATAGATTTCAGACTCATCATCCCCATAATGAGCCAAGACCTTAAATTAAATCTTGCTTGCTCTCTATATTGTTTCTGGCTCTCTAAAGAACACTGACTAATACAGTTCATCTTCTGTTTTCCAGTGGCAAGTATTCTGGTACAGCTGAAATGTAACGCTGTGTAATGATCATGCACAGGGCAAGAAAGATTGACAGAAGTCGGGTCATGGGGGCCTTAAACACCAGCTGAAGAACTTGTACTCATTCCTATGCAATGGAGGAGGGAGCGCCACAAAGATCTTTAGAAAATCTGATGCAACAACAGATGGATGTAGGATGGATTTGAGGGGAGCAAGACAGGAAGCAGGGTCCAAGTTAGGTGTATTGAACCATCTAAGTTAGAGTCACTCAGACATAGGAAGCCCTCTCTCCTCAGTACCAAGTGTGACTGAGAGACTCCTATTCCCGAGCCCACCTCCTGCAAGAATCCTGCACTCCCCTTCAGAAGCCTACTGCCTCTAACATCCTGGGATTGAAAGGAAGCGGGGTGATAACAACCTTGGGGTACCACTTTGGGAGCCCCCAAGAGGACAAAAGACCCATATTTGGAATCTCTGACCTTAAGAGGGGGAAAGAGACTTCTTTCTCGCTTAAGCTTCTGCAGGTCATAAATTCTTTGACACCCTGATGAAAATTCTGTAATCTTTCCCCAGGAAAAAAGTTCACATTTATACTTACATGAGTTTGTACAGGTAAATTCAAGGATTCACAGATCACACCCCTCCCACCCAAATAAGCTCTAGGGTACCTGTCAAGAAAGCATAATGTCTAGAACAGCGTTAGCCAATGCAGAACTCAAAGCTGAATGAATGAATTGATGTGAAAGAGTGTGGCTCTCACTAAGGACTTCTTCACTCACATCCAGTTCTGGAGGTAAAGACATATAAACAGTAATGAGATAAAATAAACCAAAGCTCCCTCTCCAAAGAGTCATTAAGAAGATGAAGGAGACACAGACTCAAGAGAGACAACTGGTTCTGGGGATTTGGGAGAAAGTGTGCTCTTCAGATTCCACTGACCTGGGATCAAAGCTCAGCTTGCTAGTAAGATCTTCTGAAGATGCCTCAGTTCCTTAGAGATCTGGCTTTTCATTTGTAAAGCATGAATAATATTTCCCTGGAAGAGGCATTCCAAAAGTTAAAGGAGAGACTACAAAGGAGTCTAACGTCGGTAGTACTGACATCAAATACAGGTAATGAAAACCAGGAATAAAGGTGATTTTTGCTTTGCTCAGTTACTACCAAAAATACCAGAGATTTACAAATCTCTATGCTAATTAATGATGGATTTAACCCTTTCCATCCTTAAAGAGGGTTGCAGCACCATGGTCTCTCAAGGGATTGTGGGTAATTTCACAGGGAACACAATTTGTAAAGATCAAAACTAACTCTTTTAAACTCTTAACTATATATTAGAGTCACAACTGGGAGCTTCAAAAATAAACATGTTCAGCTCTGCTGGTTTCAAGATCTGAATCTCTGAGATTGAGGTCTATGTATTTTTAGTCTTCATCACTCCCCAGGTGATTCTAATGCACCAAGAGAATTGAGATGCTCTGTTGTAGCCCAGCTCTCTATCCTTTGAAACCTGAGGAGACTGAGGCAGAAAGGAGAGAATGGAGCCTGAAGGGCACCAAGACAATTTCATCTCCATGTCTCCTGATTCCCAGTCTCTGATTTCTTAGGGCTCTGCAGTGTTTTCTCAAGGTGTCCCCTTGTGGATATCCACATGAGAATCACCTGGTCACTGCTAAAAAGGTGTGTTTCCAGATTCCACCCCCATGTTTGCTGAATCTGAAACAATATTAACAAATTCTCTGGATGATTCTCAAGCCGAAATTTGAATCTGTTCTATGACATCATACTCCTGCCACCCTCTTTGAAAGATCCATTATTCTTTGCAGATAGAATCTAATGTTTTGGCAAATATAAATGACAACAGAGAGGAATGAGAATATCATGAGACCAGGGATTAAGGAAGAATCTGTCTCTGGCTTTTCTGCTTCCTAGTTTCATAACCTAGCTACGTGATCTGAAAGGCTCAAGAAGTAGATGAGAAAATATGTGTGTAAAAATTCGAAAACAAAAAGCAGTCATTAAAAAGGTTTAGAGATATTGCTGTTTTGCAGCATAAGCTCTATCACTCTGTTTCCTCAAATATGAAATGGATTTTGAGCATGGGCCTCACAATGCTGAATATCTGATGTGATATTGAATATTAAGTGCCTAGCACAGTGTCTCTCATGTAGCAGTTGCTCCACAAGATTCTCGCCTCCACCTCCAAATATAAGAGAGAAAAATCCAAGTGTTTGTCATCGTGGTGTTCCTCCACTGTGGAGAGCTGCTGGCCTGGCTAGGAGTGGCCATCATGTAGCACAGTGAAGTCGTAGCAACTCCAGAATTTCCACATAGGATCTACAGTCAGATTAGCAATGAGGTATGGAGGTGATTTGTGTTTATTATACAGAACACACTGTATTTCCTTAGGCCTCTTGTACTGAAAGGGTAGTCCACAGCTACACAAGGTCAGCACCACCAGGAAGCTTGACAGAAATCCCTACCTTTTCCCTACCTACTGTATCAGGATCAGCATTTTAATAAAATAACCTGTTGAGTTGTGTACACACTAAAGTTTAAAAAGCTCTGGATTCAGCTGTATAGAACAGGGGTGTCTTAGAAGGACACTGATAGAGATAATGAGGCAGGGAATATGCCCGAACCCCACAGCAGCACCCACCCCCCCAACACCAGCTCTGTGTTAGGACAAATCAAATAAATAGCTGTGAGGAAGCCCCTTGAGTCATTGCTTCCAGAAGTCCAGGGAAGGATAATGAAAGGAGAAGAGTCAGAATAGTTATCCTAAAGAGTTGATTCCAAACCTAAATATAAATCTATGAATGGGCCCAAGAAGACTATTTAAAAATGCAATTTTATAAGAAGCCACATCTAAAGCGAGTATCACCAGAACTCTTCTACCTAAAATGGAGGACAATCCCCTGGAGCCCAAGGAACTGCCTCCCCCACCTCCATCCAGGGTGACTCAAAGCTCCATTTCCAGAGCCCTCCTTTGAAAACCTCTGACCCACAAGTACTTGATTTTGTGGGTCAATTTGGGTAGGCTGTGTAAGGGCCAGGGAAGTGTCCTGCTCTTGGGCCTTCATCCTGAGCTAGGGCAATGAGTGAATGAGTCACATACCAGTGCACCTCGTATGACCGCAGAATAGATTAGGACCCAGCACACCAACGCTTAGAACGCATGGCTTCCAGAGCAGCTCTACCCCAGGTTGGAGCAGATCCCTGGGTGGCCCCAGCACTCTGCATTCATAACACCTGAGACAGCCCTCTTCTGTCTGAGCAGTACATCACCTCAATGCCTAATAAGGTGCTTCTTCAAACCTATTTCACAAACCTCATATAACAGGAGGTAGATGAACCAAAGCAGTAAGAGAAACGCAGAGTTGCCGACACAGCTGTTTAAATCAAGGGAGGAGGGCTTAGAACCAAATTATTATTGTGGATTCCCCAAATACATTGTGGAGAGGAGTTGCTGTGAGGACCCAGTAGGTTGCAAGGCATCATCATTTTTGTAAACACAAGTGAAAGCAAAAGGATTTCCAGGGGCAAAGGTCTGCTTTTCCACTCAGCTTCTTATTAAATGGAAATTCAGAGGCCGGAGCTGCAGTCAAATGCAAGGTCCCAGGGAAGATGAAATGCATGCAAATGGTTGGAAATTCTAATGCTTGATCCCAGGGGTTTTCCTAAACTGCACTAGGTAGTTCAAACTGCCAAGGATTCAAGTCAAACATGTACAAGGAGATAGATATGCCTGGTGGGGAAATGGTAATTCGGAATAGATAATATTAATGCTAATTATTAATATGAGCAAGTGTGATCAGACAGCAATTGCAGATCCACTAGAATTATCAGCACCATAAGTTTAGCATGCATTTAATTTCCTCTGGCCAGACAATTTACATGTGACATGTCACCTTGCTCACTGCTGATTCTCTAGGGGCTAGAACATTTTATGGTACAGAAGACAGGCTGACATATATACATGACATAAACACAAACAGATGAAAGCCCCCCTCACTAGCTCCTAAGGGGTCATTATTATTTTTGTTACACAAACAAAGAAGTAGACACTTAGATACAATAGATGTCAGAGTCAACATGTGGCCCGGTCCCCACCCAGGCTGGATCAGGCATAGATCATCATGATAACTAGGGATTTTGAATATTTATTTTGAGCCTAATACTGCACTAAAAGTTTTACACATTATATTTCCTTCTTCCAACTCTTTGCAGGATAGGCATTAGTGCTCCCATTTACACACAAGGAAAACAAAGATTTGCAAGTGTGGAAGCCCGTTCGGTGCCACTATAAAATAATTCCTAGAACTAGTAATTTATAAAGAACGGAGATTTGTTTCTCACAGCTCTGGAAATTTCAAAGTCAAGAGGCGTGTATCTGGTAATGACCTTCTTGCTGTGTCATCGCATGGTGGAAGTTGGAAGGACATCAGAACACGTGACGGACAGAAAGAGGAAGGGAGGTTGAATCTTTCCCTCCATAGGAACGTACTCCTGCAACAACAAAGTCACTCTCAGGGTAACAATGTTAAACCTTCCTGACCCCGTCACCTCTTAAAGGTCCCACTTCTCAAAACTGTCCCACTGAGGATTGAGTTTCCAACACATGAACTTTGGAGGACTCCTTCAAAACACAGCAGAAATATTAAATGACATTTCTCCAGACTTAGAGCCCTTGGAAAGAAGTAACTTTTGTTTCCATCTCTAGCTCCCTGATACTTAGCAAGTGCCTGCCATATAGGGATTTTAACAAAGGCTGGAATTAAACAAATGAGCAAATCAGTAGTCAGTTGATTTGTAATTCTTCCTTCTACTTGCAGTACTAATACCATATATGATTTTTATAATCTTGAGAATTAAAATATTCCTATGATAAACCATCTCATATTTTGATCCATGAATAGCTGTAAAGGAGATAAAATAGAAACCCTACAGTTTCCAGCTCAGACAAAGAAGTTAACAATCTGGGAGGCAAAGCCCAGGAAGAATCTCTTCTTAAGACTAGATACCAAAAGTCACTGATGTACTTTCATTAAAATTAGACTATTCCGTAAACTCAATTTAAGGCTGTTTCTTGAGTGACCACTGTAACAATTGTATTGATACCAATCATTGGCAAGAATGTAAATAACCAGTTCTGCTCTGCCAACCCACTGGGTGAGGAAAAAATGTTGCTTTTCAGAAGTAATAGCTCAGTGATTTTCTCATTTACACTCTGGTTTGAATATGAAGTGTCTCCCAGAAGGTCATAAGACAATGTAGCCGTAGGTGAAATAATTAGATTGTGAAAGCTATATCCAACATCTAATTCATTTAGTCATATGCCCTGACCAAATAAAATTCCCTATAGCACTGTACTCTGAATGTTCTATGGTCCCCAAACTCAGACCCCTATAGCAATATCTATTTGTGGATCTTTCTCTTGGTTCACCATTATGCATCTGCCAACCTAAAAAGAAAGAACTGTGAAAAAAGTCTCTGAACTAAAAATCCAGCATGTTAACCTATCAGCCATATTCCCATAACATATGTCATTCCAGAAGATCCAAATAGATATTAAAAAACATTAACACTTTACTTATTCATTCATTTATTCTATTACAAATGTAATAAATCATTTTTAAATATAATCACTGATAAAAAGTTTAATCAGATTATGACTAAAAAGAAATTTCATAAGGTTTGAACAAATTCTATCAAATGTCTCTTGCTAAGATACACTCAAAGGTACAAATAATATTTAGAAATCTTTTTTAGCCACGTATTAAGTTCAAATAAGTGACATGTGCTTATACCTGTTACATGTTGTTGAGCACCTAAAATTAATTTTAAAAGATTAATTAAATGATCAGATACATTAAACTCTAATAAGTAGTTATTACCTACCAATTATCCATCAGTATCAACATTTATAAAATAAATTCATGTCTTTTTTCCATGATAACTGGAAGTTTTTGCATTCCAGGGATATCATATAAAAGCCAAGCCTAGTTCAACTCTGTAGTTAGAAAAAGTTGGCTAGTTGGGGACTCTGGACTCTCAACCTGGCCCCCATGGGTAGGATGGTGGGGCTTCCCAAATGAAGTATGATTTACAGGTTTGCCAGCCCATAGAAGATTAAAAGCAAAACCTTAGAAGCTGGATAAAAAGTGATTTCCAAACAATAAGAAGAAAGACAGAAAAAAATCATAAAGCACAGGTGATTTAGTCAGTTTGTTCATGCTATGACTAATTAACCCAGTAAGAAAAATTATAGAAGAGGATAAGTTTATTTGAGGGCTCAGTTTCAAAGGTCTCGATTCATAGACAGCAGCTCCATTCCTTGGGGCTGATGATGAGGCAGAGCATCATGGTGGAAGAGTGTGACAGAGGGAGGTAGATCACAGGATGGTCAGGAAGCAGAGAGAAAGAATCTGCTCACCAGATACAAAATATATACCCCAAAGGCACAACCCCAGGGACCCACCTCCTCTAGCCACACCCTACCCACCTATAGTTTACCACTTTGTTAATTCCATCAGGAGACTAATTCACTGATTGTTAAAATTCTCAAATCTAATCATTTCTCCTCTAAACTTTCTTGCATTGTCTCTCACATGAGCTTTTGTAGGACACCTAATATCTAAATCCTAACAACAAGTATAAGAATATAGAAAGCAGCAAAAATGGAACTATTTGGTAAAGGGAAAATAGTCTCTGCATGCCTCAGTAAGATGTCTCTTGTGAGAATTCAATGAAATCACAGCAGCCCATGGGGTAGGCGCTCAGTACCTGGAAGCAATTAAAAGATTCAAAGACTCAAGACATCAGGACAATATTGGGGCAGAGTGTTTCATCTGATCACATGCTGAGGATATCAATTTTAAACAATCACATGACAACAAAATGTGATCTGTTGTCTCTATTGACAATTTCAGAACATTTGCAATCATCTACTTAGAAAGATTTTTATCAAAATTTTCAAAAAGAAAAGTGTGTTTTCTTAAGAGCTTTACTTTCAAAAAGAGTCCAAGTGGAACACTTGATTTACTGGAAATGCCAGATAAATAAGAACAGTCTTATAAGTATTCATCATCATACATCATACAGTCTCTTCTGCACTTTCACAATTCATTAGAGGCTACATGTATCTGAGCCCAAATTGTCCATTTCCCTCCCAGCAGACCAGCCAGGCTTTCACTCAGGTCACTCTGCACTTGGTTCCTATCTGCTCTCCTGAGCCACTTCACGTCTTTGTCTAACATAAAGGTTCACTCATGCTTTGTGTAAAACCTCCCTCATTGCACAAAGGGTTTAGGTGGCTTATAGGGGAAACATACAACCTGAAAGTAAGAATAAACAAACCCATACTAATGAAGATGTGTACATGTATGTCAGGGGAAATGCTTGCAGGTAGGTTGCATCCAAAAAATAGAGATCAGACATGGTAGGCATATCTAGCAATCAGGAGGACCAGCTGAAGTCCAAGTTCTGAGAAGCACCATGGGGTGAGTGGGGAAGGCAGTGTAGACAAAGACAGAGACAGAAAGAGAGAGAGGGAGATCTGTGGATAGACAAATACAGATATCTATGTAGGCATGGATGCAGAAACATTATAGATAGCTGTATTTATGGAGGGTAAAAGTGAAGGATCTACATCAGCAAACGCTCTCAAGCATGGAGAGATGGTCTGCATTGCCCTAAGAGCTCTCTAACAGAAGGAAACATGATCAGGGTGGCAGAGGGGAGTGAAGTATCCCCTTCAACCTTACCTGGGGCTTCTGAGAAACTCTCTTGGGGGCTCAAGGGATGGTTGGTGGCACCTGGCAGGTCAGTGGCAACCCTAGTAGGAATTTTGAAGCAACAGAAGAAACAATGATGCACAGTGGACAGAGGACAGAAATACCCTCCACGGGAAGCCAAACCAATGGGTCACAGCTGAGGGTGGTAGAGCAATGGTGGCCACCAGTACGGCAGAGCTACATGAGTGGCAGTGGCCGTGTAGATGCTCCATCTTCTGGACAGGACAAAAATGCTCAGCCTTGCCCTTCTTGCTTCCAGTTCCCTAGGTTCAGGCTTTGTCCACCACTTCCTCTCTACCCTCTGCCCTCCAAAGACTATGCCACAATTACTGTACTGGTTCTCTAGGATTTTATGATGCAGAAATCAGAAAACAAAGAACCACAGGGACCACAGAAAAGGAGGCAGGAAGCAGGTGCATGAACTACGGCTAGAGATTAGGCGTATTCTTGAAGAACATAAAAAGGCTGCACAAAAAAGGAGTAGAGAGGTTTTAGTTTCTTTTTTAAATAATTCTTTGTCTTTCTTTTTGTTTTTGTTATTGGTGGTGGTGGTTGGTGTTAAGGATTGTGCTAGAAAAACAATGGCTACAAGAAAGTGACTGGAAGGCAAAAGGGGATTTAAGGGTAGTGAACAAGGCCTACCTGTGTCATCGCTAGCATGGTATTTAAGAATTGCAAAGAAATATGAATTTATGCTGAAAAATAGAGTTTTGGTGAATTTGCCTCATTGCTCATTATGGTAACTAAGACTGGACCCCAGAGGACTTGACTTTGGAAAAACTACCCCAGAAAAGTCATGGAGCAGGGGAAGTTACCAGAGCAATAAGTGACAAACTTCCAGGGACTAAAAATAATCTAACAACAGCACAACAGGAACACTTTTAAGGGGATGGGAGAAGAGGTTTAGCAGAAAGGAACAGAATCACAGGTCCTGCGTCCAGAGGTGGAGACAAGCACTGCGTGAATGACCGCTGATAATGAATTCAGAGGCTAGTAAAGCGGGAAAAGGTGGATTATATGTAAGTTATAATAAGAGGATTCTCCCATGTGCTTATAAGAAGATTGTTCCCGATCACCTAAAAGGAAAATTGAAATTACTTTAACATGGTAGAAAGAGCTCATCAGAATGTGACTTTCACTCCAACCTCATCTTTGACTCCTTCCCTTGCAATCTACATCCTACCTCAGTGACTCTAAGCTGCAGGAGGGTTTAATCCGCTGCTCAGGGCACAATCTGGGGGAAGAAGAGGGTTACTACAGGCACTGATCTGTTGGATGGAGGCAAGGAATGCAGCTGACACCCTGCAATATGTAGGACAGCCCGCTGGACATGAGTCATCTGTCCTGTTGGTGAAAATGGTGACAAACATTACTTTAAATATACTGGACTTTAAAAAATTGCCCAAGCTTGCCTTGGTATCTCATAGAGCCATAACTCTGGTACAACTGTTCCCTCTTCCTGGAAAGCATTTCCCTTTCTTTAAGTCACTACTAACTGCTTCACATTTCCACTCATATCGGATCATCCACTTGAGAATTTCTTTGGCTTTCAGAGAATAACTGAGGTGCTGTTGCGTGGATCCTGCTATTGTGTTCTGTGTTACACTTTTATTGTGGAAACTCTGTAATCTGCCTGTCTGTCATCTGAATGACTCAGGAGGCTGAAGGAGGAGGTCTGCAAACTCAAGGCCAGCCTCAGCGACTTAAGGAGACCTCAATAATTTAGTGAGACCTATTGCAAAGTTAAAAAATAACAAAAAAGACTGGGGATGTGGCTCAGTGGTAAAGTGATCCTAGGTTCTATCCCCAGTACTAAAAGAAAAAAAAGAAATTCCATAATTATTGGTAATTTCTTAATGTTTTCTCTCCTAACCCACTGCGCTGTAAGTTCATCATGGTAAAATGAGAGACCAGGGCTTTTCATCTTTCTGGCTCTTAACATTTGGCAAGGTGTGATCAATAAATGTTAGTTGAATAGATAAGCAACTAATCTTAATCTCTGGGGTGGTTTCTTTCATTTTAAAATTGAACACACTAATATCTGCTGTGTAGTCCCATATTTCCTTTATGATAGAATGAGATAATAGATAGCATATTGTTTAATATTTTTCATGATGATGATAGCTTCCATTTACCAACAGCCTTCTATAAGCTTGCCCCTGGGTAAGATGAGTCCAGGTAACCACCACCCCCGTTTTGTGTGGAGCTGGGGATCAAACCCAGAACTTGGTTCATGTTAGGCAAGCACTACCACTGAGTGATATCCCCAGCTCCATGTAACACTTCTAGTTGTCCCAAATTGGTAAGATGTATGTACCAACAGAACAGATAGGAACAATGAGGCATAAGGAATCCAGGAAATTTGTCCAAGATGGCAGAGCTAGTCCATAGCACATCTGAGGCTCAAATCTGAATTTTGGGAGCAGAGAGATGGGGGTAGACCTTGGCATCAGTGCAAACACCTAGGCGTTCAAAGATAGGAAGATTCCCAAAGATAGGAACTTCATCCAACATAGTCAAGAAAAGGATTTTTTGTCCCTTGACCCATAGAGGTTTTTCTTACAGAATCTGAAGCTTTAATAACACAATTACCCCATCTGATTAATCAGAATTGTTTGTTTGTTCAAAGAAGATAACTCATTATGGAAAATATGTATTATAAGGTCATAATATATGTATTTATTCAATTAAGTCTAATGTATTATTTAAGGCTTGGTGGGTGATATTTATCACTAGCAAATGCTAATTTATACAGATTATCAGAGTCTAATTAGGTGCACAGCTTGTGGGGACAGCCTGTACTTGGAAGGTGCAGCTATGACTTAGTCTACTCTGGGCCAATGGATTTACCACAGGTCTGTCAACCTATGCCACGTACTCATTTTGGTTCATAAGCAGGTTTAAAAGTAAATGGCTGAACCCAATTACCAGGGCTCCCTCTAATGCTGGTGTCAGCATCTTGGAGAGGAATCATTCGCTCCTAAGGGCTTCCTGAGAATCACGCAGCCTCTCATGCATCATGTTCAATGTCACTCCACCAAGCAGAGACAGTGCTGGTGAAGCTGCTGTCGTCCCTATAAAATCAGCAAAGATATCAGCTGCATTCCAGGAGACAAGCAGGCCCATCTTACAACATTCACTCAGTAAACAAACATTGAACAGTTACTCTGCACCAGGCTTTGGGCTAGGGCTAGAGGATCTGAAGACGAATGAGTGGCCTCTGTTCCAACAGGGAGGCTTTGCACACTGCTGGGGCCTGCGATTTAGCATCCTACCATCTAGAACCAGAGGTAGAGCCCTGGCTCTGTCATTGACCACTTGTAGGGCCACAAACAAGCGCTTTTAACTCTCCAATCCTGGTTTCCTTATCTATAATGGGGAGAGAAGTAACCTTTCAATGTTGCTATGCATAGAAAAGAAGATGCAGAAGCTGGGGTATAGCTCACTGGTAGAGTGCTACCAAGCTTGTGGAGGCGCTGGGTTAGCACCCCCCCACACTTAAAAAGAAGAAGCAGAAGCTATTGCTTTTGATATGACATGCAAACCCGCCCTCTTTCCCTTGAAAGATCAGTCCCCTGACTCCAGATACTCAATCACACTCAACATTGCTTGATTTCTTTTCCAGACTTACTATAGGTTTTCCTGTGAGTCAAGAATATGGTGTTTATCTTTTTCATTCTGCAGCCATCTACCTTTAAAACCTTTAACAGAAATGTAGATGTGCCCAGGGAATCTCTTTCTGCCCTCACCCCACCAGGTACAACTTCTCTTTTTCCCCAGACAAAACATACCCCACTCTCTGTGGGCCTCACCAGGCCAGCTCTCTCTCATAACTTTCTGAAAGAAACTCCTCAGAGAGAAACTCCTGCAGTTTCCAAGATCCAACCAGGTCAGGAGAACCTGGAAAAAGTCCACCTGCATTGACCATGATTCTTGCCTGTTTGCTTGGGAGGCGCTGCACTTGAAGTGAAAACCAGGATGAACTTCACAAAGCATCCCTGTGCGTGAGCTATTCCTGCATGAAGAGATCATTTCTTTGGAACTAAAAGAGGAGGGAAAGAAAGAACTAGATGACCTTCAAACACAGAAAATATGCTCCCAAATTTAAATCCAGTAAGATCTTAGAAAGGCCCGTCTCAAGCTGCTGGGGGGTAAAAGTCTCAATGCCTGGTAGTTTCATTCTGTTGTCAGGTTGAAGGGCAGTGTACCAGGAGCAGCTGTTGGAAAGAAGTACTTAGCAAAGTGAGAGCACATTCCCCCGATCTTTGGGCATCTATTTCTTCCACAAAGAAAAGTTGAACTAATTGTACTTATTCTACACACACCCCCACCAGGATTCTGTACTTGACTGTCTTACCATGTCTTACTATATTAACATCATCAGTGAAGTTAGCAAGATAGAAAAGACAGTGAGCCTCTCAACACATCCTTCCACCTGGTCTTCTCGTCCTTCCTCTGCAGCTAAAGGTCACTTTTAATCCTATTACTGTTGGACACTTCCTGTGACTTTTGGTTTTTCTCTTATTAGTGTCTTACTTACAATGCCCAGCTTCATCTACACAAGGCCTGGATCCCACTCATTCTTCAGAACTCGACTCAAAAACAACTAACATAGGGTAGGTAATGCTGCCTGTCTCATTCCACCATTGTACCCCATTTGTGTATAATGAATCAAAATGAAGTCTGTAAATATTTTTAAAAAATCATGGTTTATTTTGCTAATTCTTGTAGAGCTGTTCAGAATTCAGAAAAATAAGACATGTTAGTTTTTTTTTCCTAAAAGTCTTATTTTTTAAAAAAATTATGAACAGCTCTACAAGAATTAGCAAAATAAACCATATTTTTTTAAATCAGCTATATAACATGGATCTGGCTTTGTCAAGGTAAAATAAAGCATTTTCTCATGGAAAATAATCCATAAATCAACCAAATTTAGCATTACAATATTGACTTTGACTCCCAATTTTCTTTTTTTAATTTCTTTTTTTTTAATATTTACAGACTTCATTTTGATTCATGAGAATAATTCCTGTCAGCAATATTATTATCCCCAATTCACAGATGAAGCAACTGAGATCCAAACCAAAGGGTTACTATGTGGGGGAGGCAGGATTGAAGTTTGTGATCCAGCCCCAGGGTATCCTGCCCTACACTTCCCATCAGTTTTATTTCACTTCCTAAAAAGATACAGTGTGGATTCAACAAATATGAGAGTATAGAAATGGTGTTCCAGAGTAGAACTTCATAATGTTTCTGCAAAATGGATGCCATTCATTTTAACATCCAAGAGGTCATTCTGGAACAGTGGAAATCTAGGGAAATCTTCTGTGATTAAACAAAAGATTTCCCCTTTCCTTATTTCTTCTCTACGCAATACTTTGGGTGGAAAATGTTCTCTCATAAACATGCTGATTATGAATGTTAGGGAGTTTTTTTTGTTGTTGTTGTTGTTTTTTAATGTAGGAGATTCATCTCCACAGCAGGAAATGAGGCGGGGGGGGGAGAGACAGACAACTGTAAAGACGCCAATTTGTTTTTTCAGACGTGAAAAGAAAAAAATATGACTTAAACAAGAAATTATCTCTAAAAGCCCAGGAAACCCCCTGCCTGTCCAAACAGACAAAACACACAAATATCCTATGTGTGTTTTCGTGGGTTGTTAATTTGGTGCTGATGTGAAAGGGAGCAATATCAGGAGGCCATAAATACACACGTGCAAGACAGGGAGCAGAAGAGCCAGCAATGGAGGATGCACGAGCTACCAAAGCTCTCTGGGCAAGGGCTGGGAGCAATTCATACGCACAGGTGATATGTCTGGGAGTGGCCCTCAGCTCTCTGGTCCTTCCATCAGCTCTTGAGTAAGTTACCTTATATTGTTCTATATTAAGGATCTCCTGGAATGGCTTTTAAAAAATACAGATCCCCAACCTTCATCTCAAGCCTGTGAGTCAAAAATCTCTCCAAGAAGCACCCAGGAATCTTTAAACTCCCAAGGATCCCCACTAAGTCTTCAGACTGAAATGACATGTAGAAACATTGCCCTGGGTAATAGGTCTTGGATACCTGTTTTGTGGTTGGCTTGCGGGGAACAGCTGATATAAGGTCCAAGTACCCAGGATCAGGCATCAGCAACGGCTGGATTAGAAATTGGGAGAACTGTGGGTCACTGTGGGTTATTGAGGTATCTGGGCCTGATACCTCAATCTGTAGAATTGTTTCCTATGTCACCTTTTTCCAATTGCCCACGTACTGCCCATGAAGCTGACTCTCTGGTTTCTGAGGGGCTATTCACCAAGAGCTAGTTCATCATAATAAAAAATTGAGACCTTCTCAAAACCAATTCCTCAATATGAAACTACTAATCCCAAATGGGTTTTGCAACAGACAAAATCCAAGATGGCCCCCAAGGATTCTGTGGGACAGGCATTCCTACTCCTGGGTGGCCTGCTTCCATAGTGAATAGAGCCAACCAAAGTAACCCAATAGATAATTTAAGATGGTAGAACTGTGATTTCTAAAACTGCTCATAAATGACACTGAAGTCTAGGTTCTACTCTCCCGGGGAAGTCAGTTGTGAGGAAACTCAAGCAGCCATGTGAAGAAATCCACTGGGCCAGGAGATGAGGCTTCTTGCAACAGTTACAACAAAACTGCAGGTTGAGCCATCATGGAAACAGATGGTCATCTGTCCCAGTCATCGGATGACATCAGGCCAGGCAAACATATTGGCTGCAATCTTCTGAGAAATGCTAAGCCAGAATTACCCTGAAAACTTACCTGAAATTTCTGATCCACATTATCGTTGTTTTGAGGTAGTTATGTAGCATTAGTTAAATATTATAGTTTCTCTCTCCCTTGTGTCTGATTATGGCTCAAAGAGAGCCTAGGAATCAGTGATGCCCGTGGATGTCATCTGGCATAACGACAATGGTTCCATATTGAACAGTAAGCACTTTACGTGGATGATCTCAACCTTCTCAGAGGCAAACGCCTTTATCCTCATTTTAACGATAAAGAAATTGAAGTTTAGAGAAGTCAATATGTCCAAGGCTTTGGCTGTAATGGGCGAAATCGGAACTGGGGGAAAAAAAATGAACCTGAACCTCAGTTACCTCCCAAGTAAAATGGGGGAAAATAATAATTTCACCAATTGTCAGTGGTTTATAAACCTTAACAGTTAATAGCAGAGTAAATTATTGTTTTTATCATTATTATTTTTGTCTTCATATACCAAGCTCGTGGAGATTATTGGATTAGAAGAACCAATAATGACTGCTCACCCCGTATCTACAGAAAGGCTCCCAACTTTAAAGGCAAGTCAATACATCCTTCTTCCCCAGAACATTAAAAAAAAAAAAACCACTGAATAGCTATTTATTGTCTTCCAGCTATAATTGATTATGGGATGAGAGTTGTTTTGTCGATCTTCCATCACAGTCCTTGAATAAAAGGTTAGTAAATAATAATGATAACAAAACCCACAACACACTCTCTCTCAAATCCCACCCACGCAGCCCCTACAACTTGCTTCTCTTTGAAAGGTCTTTACAAACACCTCTGTCTGGAAAAAAAAAAAATGTTCCTTACAGTGCATCATGAGCAGAGAAATGAAAATATTCTCTTGACTCTCCAACCTGACAACACTCCTGGTGTGGAAGGGGACAGCAGGTCAGAGAGGGGGAAGGAGAGAGAAAACCCCGCCCCAGAATTTCCAAGCCAGAGAGAGGGACATGTGAATAGGTTTTTTCTTGTTTTTGTTTTTTTTTCTTTTTTGCATTAAAATTAAAAACACAAATCAATTTCACTCAAACTATAAAAGCAGAAAGGAATGGAGGGTTTGACTGGTAATGTTTAGAAATAAACAATTTCTGGAAATTGTGACTTAAGAATTGAGGAGGTCTGCCTTGCTGGAGGCAGCTGCTATTTCCACACACACCAGAAGCCATCTCCTGAGCACCTGCCCGTCCCTGGACATTGTCCGAGCGCCGGGTGTCTTCCAGACACCAATCTCCTTGATGTGGGTGCAGATCTGCTCATGTTCCTCCCCCGCCCCCGCACTGCTTCCATCACCCCCCAACAACAGCAACAACACACACATCACAACACACACACACCACACACACACGCCACACACGTTTACACACACACACACACACACACACACACACCACAAGCCAGGATGCATCTAGCACTCTTACCTTGGCAGTGCTGTAGACTTTTCCCACCACCCCTTTCTTTCTTTCAGTTTCTGTTCTAGAGCAACAGGAAGCCGGGTTGGGGGCCACAGGAGGGCTGGGGCAGTGGCCACTGGGGCGAAGATGAGCCAGGCACTCATTCACAGGACCCGGGGCAGGCGGGTGTGGAGGAGTGGGAGAAGCGCAGCGGGTGACAAAAATCTAATGTGAAACTCGCTCCGCCAGAGACTCCCATCAAATGGTCTCCCCAGCCCCAGGAAACTTCTGGGCATCCGTTCCTTTCCCCTCCCCCTTTCTCTGTCCAGCTCTGTGCTCCACACACAGCCTAACGGTGACCTTGATCGTGGCCCTGCCACTCCTGTCGCCAACCCCTCCACTGCACACCTGCAGCCAGACACCCACAGCCACACTGCCCTCATGCACTCCACAGGAGAGCCAGGTGGTGAGGGCCAGGCAACACCGAGCGGAAGGATCTGGGTCTGGCCCTCTCCTCTGATCCTCTGGGGGCCCTGCCATATTTTATTCCTTTCCCATCAATACATTGGATAAATGTCTCATTTTTCCTCAACCAACACAGCAGCAAGCCACCATCCCTTCTCTCCCATAGACACCCACCTGGACAGAGAAGGGGAAACTGAGAGTGGGCTCTTATAAGACCTCATTTTTTTAAAACTCCCAAGTACTGCTCCTTGTGGGCATCTTGGGACACATGTAAATTATTTCCAGAGATTCTGAACAGACCAGAGATTCAGAAGGATGGTACCTGCCTTTCCAGGTCTGAGAGCCACTGTCCTCTCCTGGCAGTCCCTCTAAGCAGCTGTGGCCTCTGGTTCAGGGCACCATTTTCTCCTGGCACTTTGAACACAGCCTTGGAAAAAATACTTCGAATTTCTCATCCCTTTTGCGACCCTGCACTGCCATCATGTGGCAAAAATTGGTACTGCACCCACCTAGACTAAGAAAAATCAATGAAAGCTTAAATGGGATAAGGAAGATGACCAGGGATGACCTACAAAAGGTTGCAGGTGGTGAACGTCCATGTTCCTCACTATTCTTCAAAGATACTTGGGGTTTTTTAACAATCTTTTCATTCACTAGTCTCTTTTCATGGAATACCTTTCCCCATCTAAAATTAAGTACCTTGAGAAATTTGCACATATAAATAAGCATAAATAACATTTCTGAACTTCAAACACATTTTATTTATTGTGATTGTAGCACATGCCCAAATTCTAAATTGTAAAAGAAATAAATGGAGGTGAACTGACAGAGTCTACACTGTAGGATTTTTGTCGCATTTCCCAAATAGTCAGGAGTCTTTATAATGCATATGGAAGAAAGAATAAAACACCACAAATAAATGAATTGTTAACTTTTTAGCTACCCTGAACTTCTTTACTTGGAATATCCCTTCTTTACTGTACCCTGAATGATATCTGGATATCTTGTCCCAGGAATCAGTACCTAAGTTTACACATATGAGCTGTGTGCACTTGGCTCAGTCACTTTCCCTCTCTGAGTTTTTGTTTTTCCAACTATATAAAGAGAGTATTGCTCTGAATTAAACTAATCACTCAGATAGATGACAAGTTTTTTTTAAACAAACCCATGACTTAACGAGTGGAAATTTGGGTGTATTCAGAGAGACGAAATGGACCATAGTCATAGACTTTCCCCACCTACACCAAAGTACATGGCCTGATTACACAGATTAGACACTCAATAAAGATGCAGGTGACAAAGATAATGGAAATAAAACAAATTTCAATAAGAAAGCAAACTCGCCACAGAATAGACATGAACAACATCAACAACATCACATTCATGACTCCTATTTAGACTTTTTCTTGATAGGAAAAAACAGCATCAAGGATGATGCTAAATGGTGATACTAAATGTAGGTGCTGGTGGAACTTTTCAGAAGAATGTCTTAGCAAGTTAACAGCCAAAGGACTCTGCCTTTGGAGAAGGAAAGGATGGTATTTGAGATGCATGGACAGGATACTGAGAGCATTCCAGAGCAGCTATAACCCGTAAGAGTCCAACAGCAACATTAGCCATGGATTCTCAGCCTAGTTCCAGAAACCTCTCTGAAGCTATAGTCTAAATGGGTTTCCATTGCAAATCACCCTGCTCCCCTGACTAGACACGCAAGCAGAATTCCCCTGTGGCTGGTCACATTCTATTTCATAGATTGTTAGGCACATCCAGCCCAGCCTCTTCTTTCTATAGAGGCACAAAAAGCAAAAGTCCATTCTGGGTTCTGGAAGATCACTTCCTATGCCTTGCCGTGGGTCGGGCACATTGAATGTGCTTAATAAGTCGTTTCGTACAATAGCCTAGTGGCACTATTCCTTCCACAAATATTAACAGATCTTCTAGAATATGCCAGGCAGATGTCTACTTTCCATGCAACCACATGCAGAAAGAATCATTCCACTGGAAGCGCAGTCGGGCAGAAGCAGGCAGCCTCTACCTGCTATGGTAGATGTTCCCAGTCTCCAGTGAAACCGTCACCATGAAGCCCTTGGAATCAGTCAACAAGTCTGGAAGTCTTAATACTAATTGCTGGCTTATGCATCCCTTCTGTGCATATTTTCCTGATGAATAGAGTTATGATTATTTAATTTGTAATAGACCAGAAGGGACTGATTTTTACTGTGGCTGATGGCCAAGAACAGAGGATGCTAAGACCAGGAATATTTCAGACTGTATCTCAAAATGAAAGAGAGTAGCCAGGAGTTTTCTTTTCTCATTGACAATATTGTGTGTGCCTCCTTTCCTATTGACATGGAACAGATTACCTCATTTCCTCCTCCTGCTGTCTGGTAGAGCTAAGCGCTCAGGCAGGAGTTATCACGAGAATCACAGAGGATGGAGTTTGAGAGACCATGGAAATGGACTTCTTTGGGGTAGCAGATTTACAACACTGGTGCTCCCGTGCTTGAACAACCCACCTCGTTGTCAGACCTTGTTGATCATCAGGTTTTCTGTCCTGAGGCATCTCCTGAACTCACTGCTCCAAATCCATCAATGTTGGCAAGTAAAATCAGACCTGCCAAGCCTGGGATCTTGGGAGGATGATTTCTCAAAGCGCAGGTAGGATCAGAACTAGAACTCGGATTTTCTGCTATCCAAAATATTTTCCACTCTCCCTTTTGAATGCAAGCTTCCTGAAGATAAAGTATGACTCCCTTTTTCCCTGGGGCTGTTAGTAGTAGTCGTATTGGTATTTATTAGTATTCAACCAACATATAAGTATGATTCCTATTCAGCACCTTTCCACCTGCTCCTGAGTTCAGAAGAGGGCCACTCTTCCAGAGTTGCCCTCTGGAAGCAATTCTGTGCCACACCCAGCTCCCCCTCTTCCGTCACATCCTTCCTCCTGTGGTTTCAATGCTGAAAACACCCATTTTGCTGCTTCTCCAGGATGTTCTGCTGAAAACACACCAGGATTCCAGCTTGTCTTTATGTAGGATCATCCTTATCCTCAACAAACATCACCGTCTGCCCTCTGAATTTCCCTAACATTTCGTTCCACCTCAAGGATCTCATTCAACTACTTGTGCACCCAACAGGCTGTGAGCACAGAATCTAGAACACATATTTACTCACTGACGAATTGAAGGTGCCTGGGATTCCAGAGGCTCCTGATGAATTTTAGTCAGATTGCATCTATTTCCTAGGAGTTTCACAATAATTTTTTTTTTTTAAATCACATAATTTTAAGTTGGAATGGGCCTTAGGGATCATGTGATCCAAGATGAGAAGTAGGTTTGACTTTAGGGCTAGTCCCAATTCAATGATAGGGCTTTCCTGGACCAGTGCATTCAGAAAGACAGAGGCAAGGTCCTGCTTCAGCAGGAAAGAGAGCTGTGCTTGTTATGTGAAGTTTGCCGGAAGTGAGAGGAGGAAGTAGCAAAGCATGGGTCTCTTTTGCCATCGAGGATTCAGTGCACTCCACCCTAGTTTATTTTAAAGCCTGCACGCTGTAGTGGATAAGTAGAATTTGGACCGTCACTCTGAATTTGCTCTGCCAAGCCTGATCCTCCAGGAGTTTTGGTTTGACCCTGTGTGAGATGAACACACCCATTCCCGTTCTGCCTCTGCTCTCCTCCCCAGCTCCTTGTGGTCCTGAAAGTATTTTACAAACCATAAAGCAATGTGTAAATGTGTGGTGATCTCATCCATAGGGCACTGCCCTCAGCAACCTTTCAATAAGCAGAAATAGAGAATTCAATCCTAAGAAGGATATTCTATCATGGAAGCCAGCCCCTTCTGGGACTACAGTGCCACCCAGCATCAGCTTTGCCCTCTCCCTAAGCTTCCTCTGAGTAAGACTCCTTCCTTCTTTTGGCCTTTGCCATTGCAGTTTAGCCACACCCCCTTGGAAAGCTGTGTCCCAAACTTGCACAAAATCGAGGGGATGCCAATCCAGCTCTGAATAAAGAAGTTAATGAAAATCGAACTCACCCAGGTTCCAGAGACACAGGCCAGGAGAAAAAAATCATTATTTTTTTTTTAAATGATGAGTAAGAATCAGAAATTGAGATTACCTATTGCATTTCAGTTCCACACACCCCACCTCTGTCCCTGTGCTGCTCAGCTCTTCTTTCTATTCTCCTTGCCTACACACTCTCCTTAAAGAGCGATAAGCAGGTCACCATATCCCCACCTGTTCCCACGCCAGCCCCCCTCCACCTCCTCACTCTCTTTAGCACTCACCACTACGTGGGAACATCATAGCTAGGAACCTGTTCAATGTTTACCACTTATCTCCATCTCCTAGGACTCAAGCACCATGGGGGAAACAAGCTGTTTCTCCTGTGAGCTGCTGTTTCCCCATGGCTAGGAGTGATTACCAAAGGCGCTCAATATGAACACATTTGTTAAAAGAATAAATTGCTTCATCGGGTTGTTCAGAGAATATCTACTGAATGAATTAATTAATAATTACTTTTTTGTTGGTAGCAACTGCTTTTTTCCCCCCATTTTTAACTTAAATTGTTTTCAGTTATCTAGCGATAAATTATTCAAGTTTTAGAATATCCGCAAAGGTTCCTGAAGCTCTCTCCTGTCAGCCTTATCTCTGCAAATTCAGCTCTTTAAGCCCGGAATGAACAGGGCACGTAACTCAATCCAATCAGAGTAACATCTTCCTAGCACCTCTGGACAATAAATAAATAAGCTAACTCTTTTGTTGGTGCCGGGGTTGAACCCATATGCTGAAATGAAGCTCTTTATTTTCCAAGGACTTTATTTCATTTCCTTTTTACTTTTGCCTGTTTTCACCTACTTTTTCCTGCCCTCTTACCCCACCCACATGTAAGCTTAGAGAGAATTAATTTTGCTGAATTTCTCATGAGCCAGAAATGGCAGCTCATTACCCAAGGACAGCAGGAGCAGTGGGGAATCAGGGCACTAGGTGAGCATTGGTGAAAAAAAACAGTCATTTAAGAGTACACAAATCATCCATCTGGCACACAACCAGACTTCCTGTCATCTAAGATGTCTCTAGTCCCAGTTCTGCTTGCAAGGAGAGGTAGAAATGGATCAGTTCTTCTCTAAAAGCAGAAAACTGGAGAACCAGAGAGGTTGCATGACAGATCCAAGGTCACTCATCCCTCCTGATGGCCAAGTCCTGCTGTGAAGCCAGAAGTAGGTCCCTTCAATCAGCAGGTCTCCCTAAAGCTATTCTGGCACTTGGCCACATGTTTGTAATTCTCCTGTCCCTGAATGGGAAGAGAATTATGGAAGAGAAACAAAGCTAATAAAAATCAAACCCACCCAGACCCTGCGGGGACAGACAGATCAGAACAGACGGTTTATTAGTGGGCAAGATGGTGCAAAAATTGAGAGCATTTATTCGTTATTGGTTTTTACTTACCTAGCTCTTTCTCAGAGTTGCTGAAGGCTCTTTCTGACTTAATTTTAAAGTTCTAAATTCTCTCAAGGACCTTTGTGAACCTGGAAGCATCTAAAAAGCACAACAAAATAGTGGTGGAGAGATTGTGAACAGGATGATTGTGTAATGTCGGACAGGTTACTTAGATTTGGAGGTGGAACGGCTTCCTCCAGCTGAGCCTGGAGGGAGGTCCCAGGATTCAGACATGACTAACTCCACTGTGATTGGTTACAAGATAAACACATGACCTGAGTCAAGCTAACAAGAGTCCTCCCTGGGACTTCATCAGAATTATCTGTAGATATGCACTCTCTTTGGGATTTCAAACTGTAAAGAGTATGGAGTCTTGGTATTGTGGAATCAATATTCCAAGGTCCCAAACAGAGGTCACTATAAGATGTGGAGGTGAGGATCATCAAGGCTAGAGGGATTTGGGCTTTTGAAGGAGCATCAATTGGCACAGGAGCTTTCTCTATCCACCTAAAACCACTTCACCATACCCTACTGTGCCCACACATACAGGGCCCCATAAGTGCCCACCTTCCTTGACCATGGCAGGGATGCTCCGCTCTACCCTCTTTGGGATACAGCTTTGACAGTACATCTCCATAATTTCACTTAATCCCTCACTTGTTCTCACCTGTTGTTGCCTCTGATCTTCCCTCAAATGGTTTTTCCATCCTAACCCTATTCCTCCCAGACTTTCCCTAACATTGATTCTTACCTCCTGCCAGCCCCAATCTTGGCCCTTTCAGGTCCTCTTGGATCCTGGCACCATTTCTTAAAAACTTTCACTGTTATCTTTCCTCACAGCCTGTGGATGAAAGATGAAGCTGGAGAAAGGAAAGCCCTCCAGAAGGAAAGACTTGCAAAGATCCCTGACAGAGAAGGGAGAGTTAACCAGCTGGAGGGAGACAGGAGTAGAAGAGCATTCCCAGTGAGGGGAACAGGACGTTCTGAGGCCTTGTACTCAGGGAGCCCTAAGTTCTCTCCACACAGAGTTTGGTAGAACCCAAATGAGGAGAAGATCAAGTGGGCAATGAGGGGCAGATACTGAGGGTCAGAGTGAAAAGGCTGGGTTCTCCTCAAGAGAGATGGGGAAATGCTGAAACAGATTCAAACAGGGCGTTCTCTCAGACCCATCTTCATACACCTTTCCTGTCCCTCCCTTTGAGCTCAACTTGAGTCTTTTCATTGCCTCTTGCACTTGTCACTCTTTGGTTCACACAAGTGATCTCTGTGACTCTAATGCTTAAGGATTTTGGTTTTTAAACTTGATCATCTATTACTTTTGGAACATTGGGAGCCTGAAAAACTTTAAGGGGCTTGTTAGTGCCTCCTGATGGTAGTCACAGACTTCTTGATTAATCAGTGTCTCTGTGAGATTCTCAGGATCTGCCAGGGTCATCACATTTCTGGGTGCCTTTCATGGTCTGCACTTACATCGTAGGTGCTACTGTTCTCTACTATGGATTATCACATTTTTGTTGGCATATGTCTGTAACTTGGTTGGCATGTCTCTTACTACTCTCTGGTTTTGGTGATCTCTGATCCATAAGAGAATCAATTGGAGCCAACTCTTTCCTTCCATCCTTAAAAGCTGAAGTTCTAAGGAATTAGAAGAATTTGTGCATTTCTGAAGCTGAATTTTACTTGGAACCCAGTAAAGAACAGATTTGATCATCCATTGGGTTTGGTGCATATCAGTCATCTCATCTTGGCCAATGAGCTGTAAAGGATCATGGAGGTTGGACATGTAGGGCAAAACCTTAAAGCTCATTGGATAAGATAGAGTTAACAGGATACAGTTCTTCCTGACCTTGACAAAAGATAAAACGAGATTACTTTGTGATGGTTCAGGAAACCACACTTCACTTAGGGAAATAGAGACCCAAAGGAGAGTTAGTGATGGATTCAATATTTAGTAATACTTTCCAGACACAGGTCCAATGTTGGGAGCTATAAACAGAATTATGAAGTCCTACTCTAGGGTTAGGGTGGGGAAAAAGAGTTGCAGAAGAGGAGGAGGAAAGACACACAAACATTCTTTCAATGAGTCAGTCATCATTTTAAGCTACTTGTAGAAAAACAACAGAAATTAACACAGAGTTCCAATCCTCATGGTATGTGCAGGTGGATGGGGACATCATTCTTCTGAGTGAGGGCATTGAGTTCTAGGAAGGACTCTATCTGTCTGTTACAATGAAGAGTCACAGACAAATTTAAATAGAAAAGTGACTTTGGTATGGTTTTGGAAATATTGTTCTGGTTTTGTTGTAGAAAATAGATAGCAGAAGTCAAGCAGGAGTTGGGAAGATAATGGAGAAGGCTATTGCAGGGTTGAGGGTTAGATATGACAGCCCAAAGTAAGATGAGAGGGTCTACCTCAACTGTTTTAGATAGAAATGCAGACATTAATGTTTAGGACTTAAAGAATGAGCAGATATGTGGCATTTGTAAGATCAAAGAGTCTGAAGGATACAATGTGATAAGCACAAAATATGATGTGAGGGACTGTTCAACCAAATACAGCAGAGTGGCCAGTCCCAAGCATTCTGACAGCTGTGTGAAATCTTTTTCCTAGGATGCCTAGATTGAGTGTCCAAAGAAATTGCAAGCAGGCACAACAGCCTAAGAAAAGCAGCAAGAGTATGCTGGACAGAGGAGCATATGGAGCCAAAGGCTGGCTTAGGTTAGGAGGAAGGTTGTGAATGAAGATAGGTTTGGAGTTTAATCTATAGGCAATAGTGGATTTTCTTAGGAGGTATAGAGAAGTGATTGAGTGAAATGTGTGCTTTGTATGTCACTCTTGTTGTTCTTTGGAGGATGAGATGAAGAAGAAAGTGGTTAAAGGTCAAACTTTGGGTCATTATTATAGTAGTGGTAATTATTAAAGACTAACTTTGGTAATGATAATGGCCAGAAAAAAGACAAAGAAGTAACTACCTGAAATATTAAGAAGAACACAATGCCAAAACTTACTGAAGAGAGGTCTGAATCAAGAATAACAACTTTGTCATTTGGATGACATATTGGATGGTGATGTCATTAATGAGATAGGAAAATGAAGAGGCACAGCTCTAAGAGAAGATTTAAGCGCATCCCAGGTGTCCACGGGACATTCAAGTGCCTAATCCAGTAGGCAATTGGAATTGTGGGCCACGAACTGGAGATTGAGATTTACAGTTTGACAGGTGATCACAGAAGCCATGAAGTAAGCTAAAGTACAAGTGTACAAGATTTAAAACAATTTTAAATGTTTTCTATTGTATTATAATTGTATATAATAGTGAGGTTCTTTGTGACATATTCACATATGTACATAATATACCCATTTTAATTGTAGAGTGTTAAGATATTTGAGAAAGCAGATTCAGGTAATCACCACAATTGAGATACAGAATATTTTTATAATCTCAGAGAGTTTCCTCATGCCCAGATATAGTCAATTACCTAGTGCCATTCCCAACACTTGCTGCTATTAATTTGTTTTCTGTCACTTACAAGTCTTTTCTAAAATGACATATACATGGAAAAATGCAGTATGTGATCCTTTGTGCATGGCTCTTTTTTACTTAGCAAAATGCTTTTAAGATTCATCTCTGTTGATGTGTGTGAAGCTTTTTATTGCTAGGTAGCATTTTACTGTGCAGTTATATCACAATTCATTTATGCATTCATCAGTTGATGGACATTCAAATTCTTCCCAGTTGTGTTTTCTGAACTTGGGAATTAGCTGTGAGTGATATCTGAAACCAAGTATTTCTGTAGACATATGCTTTCAACTACCTTAGTAAATAACTAATGGAACCTCTACAATAAAAACTATAGAACATTGAAAAAAGAAATTGAAGAAGAACCCAGAAGATGGAAAGACTTCCCATGTTCATGGATAGGCAGAATTAATATTGTTAAGATGGCCATATTACCAAATGTAATATACAGATTCAGTGTAATCCTCACCAAAATACCAGGATCATTCCTTTATAGAACTAGGGGTGGAAAGGACCTAAATTCATTTGGAAGAATAAGAGACCCAGAATAGGAAAAGCAATTCTAAGCCAAAATGGCATTGCTGGAGGCATCACAATACCTGACTTCAAATTGTACTACAGGTTATAGTAACTGAAACTGCATGGTATTGACATAAAAATACACACATAGACCAATGGTACAGAATAGAAGACACCAAAATAAACCCACACATCTATTTTTTTTTTTGAGGTGAGCACTATCTCAGGGTATTTTGTTTTTGTTAGTGCATATGATTATAAAGAGTAGTGGGTTTCAATGTGTCATATTTGCATGTGCACAAACCACATTTTGGTCATTTTCAACTCCCCTTTTGTCAGCCCTTACTCTCCTTACCCTCCACCTGGAACCCCTTTCCTCTTTAATAATAGTCTTCCTTCTAAATTCGTGTTATAGTTTATAGTTTGTTCTAAATTCCACATGTAAGAGAACACGTGATGCTTTTCTTTCTGAGTCGGTCTTGTTTTGCTTAATGTGATCTCTAGTTCCATTCATTTTCCTGCAAATGATATAAACCCACACATCTATAGTCATTTGGTCCTTGACAAAGGTGACAAAAACATACATTAAAGAAAAGATAGCCTCTTTAACAAATGGTCCTGGGAAAACTGGTTAACCAGGATGTAACTAGACCCTCATCTCTCATCCTGCAGAAAAATCAACTCAAAATGGATCAAAGGCCTAGGAATTAGGCAAGAAACTATGCAACTCCTAGAAGAAAACAAAGGCAACAACTATCTAAAGAGTACCCCTAAAGTTCAGGAAATAATGACAAAAGTTAATAAGTTGGATTTAGTTAGATTAAAATCTTATGCACAACAAAGAAAACAATTGGGAATGTGAAGAGAGAAACAACAGAATGGGTGAAAAGTTTTGCTAGCTACCTTTCTGACAGATGATTAATATCTAGAATATATAAAGAACTAAAGAAATTTTACACCAAAAAATCAAATAACCCAATTAATAAATGAGCAAATGAATTAAACAGACACTTCTCAAATGACCTTTATAGCCAACAAATATATGAAAAAATGCTCAACATCATTAACAGAGAAATGCAAGTCAAAACTACACTGAGATTTCACTTCACACTAATCAGAATGACAGTCATCAAGAATACAAATAATAATAAATGCTGGAGAGTATATGGAGAAAAAGGAACACTTTTACACTGTTGGTGGGTTTCTAATTAGTACAACCACTATTGAAATCAGTATCCTCAAAATACTGAAATCCTCAAGAGATTAGGCATGGAACCACTATAAGACCCAGCTATACCACTCCTCAGTATTTATGCTGAAGCGTGGAAGGCATATTACAATGATACATGCATACCCATGGTAATAGTAGCACAATTCACAGTAGCTAAACTGTGGATCCAGACTAGGTGTTCATCAATGGGTGAACAGACAAAGAAAATATGGTATACATACATGATGAAATTTTATTCAGACATCAAGAAAAATGATATTATGTCCATTGCAGGAAAATGGATGGAACTAGAGACCATCGGTGCACAATAAGTCAAATTCAGAAGGTCAAGGGACACATGTTTTCTTTCACATGTGAAAACTACAGAGGAAAAAGAAAAAGAAAGGTGGAGGTGGATCTCCTGGAAATCAAAGGGAGATCAGTAGAGGAAGAGGACCAAGGAGTAGGAGGTGGGAAGAAAGAGGAGAAATGTCAGGGAGTAACATTGGCTAGATTATATTGTCAGATGCATGAACAAATATGTATTAACACATCCTACCATCATGTACAACTATAAACACCAATAAAATATAGAAAAATAACTAATGGAATTGTCGTGTTATGTATTAAGAGTTAGGTTCACATGGAAAATTTCCAAACTATTTTCCAAAGTGGCTGTCCTGTCTGGCATTCACTCCAGTAGTATGTGAGAATTCCAGTTGTTGAACAACACTGGTAACCCTTGGAATTACCAGCTTTCAATATTTTTGTCATTCAAGTAGATGCATAGTTATAGCTTTGTGTAATTTTAGTATGTATTTTATTATATATATTGAGTATTTTTATATGCTTAATTGCCAAACTCATGTTTTCTTTACTGAAATATTGAAAATTGAAACATTTTATTTTTTCTCTTGATCAAAATATTCTTTATAAACAGCCACATCAATGTTTATAGCAGTTCAATTCACAATAGCTAGAGTGCGGAACCAACCCAGATGCCCTTCAACAGATGAATGGATAAAGTAACTGTGGTATATATACACAATGGAATATTATTCAGCCATAAAGAAGAATAATATTATGGCATTTGCAGATAAATGGATGGAATTGGAGAATATCATGCTAAATGAAATAAGCCAAGCCCAGAAAACTAAAGGCCAAATGTTTTCCTGATAAATGGATGATGATACATAATGGAGATGGGGGGTAGGAGAAGAATGGAGAAACTTTAGATTACATAGAGGGAAATAAGAGGGAGGAGGAAGCAGGGGTAAGAAAGATGGTGGAATGAGACAGACCTCATCACCCTATATATATATGCATGATTACACAAATGGTGTGAATCTACATCATGCACAACCACAGGGAAAAAAAAGTTGTACTCCATTTGTGTACAATGAATCTCAATGCAGTCTACAAAAATAGAAAACTAATTAATTAATTAAAAAATAATTATTCTTTATATATTGTGGATACCAATGCCTTTATCATATATATATTTTGCAAATATTTTTCTGTGGTTTAACCTCTTGTTTTTTCTTTTGTTTTGCTGGAAATTGAACCCTTCACACATGCCAGGCAAGCTCTCTACCACTGAGCTGCCTCCCCAGCTCAGGCTTACTGTGCTGCTTTCTTGATGGTGTTGTTTGAAGAGCAAAGTTGTTCACTTTGATGAAACCTAATTTGCTTATTTTTTAAAAAATTATTTGCCCATTTTGTGTGTATTTTTAAAGTATTTGTTTACTCTAAGACCACATTTTCACCAATATTTTTTTCTACAGATTTTATAGTTTTACCATTTTCATATAAGTCTACATTTCATTTCATGTTATGTTCTGCATATTCAACTGTGCCCATATAATCATGGAAAAGATCATCCTTTCCATGCTTAATTGCTGTGAAAACTTGTTGAAAATCAATTGACCGTGAATGTCTATATAACAGTATATATGTCTTTATGTCAATAAAATTGGCAATTACATTGTCTGGATTAATGTAGCTTTAAAGTGAGATTTGAAGTTAGCAAGTATGAGTTTTCCAACTGTTTATTTTTTTAAAAAATTTTACTTTAGCCTGGCTTGCATTTTCAGATAAATTTTATAATCAGCTTGTCATTTTTTTTTTCAAAAACATTGCAAGGACTTTGATAATACCAACAGGGGAATTGAACATGAAAGTAATTTGATGGGGAATTGACATATCCAAAATATTGAGTCTGTGTATCTAAGAAAATTATCTGTGTCTTTATTTACCTCTCCTTTAATTCTCTCAGCAATGTTTTGCAGGTTTTAATGTAAATCTGTGTGATTTGTTACATTTATGCATATTTTATGCTTTGAATACTATTGCAAATGGTTTTATTTCATTTTTCAGTCTTTCCTTATTGGTATATTGAAATATGAATAATGTTTGTGTATTGACCTTATACCTTATGACCTTGATGTATTATTTATACTCATTTATCTATCTATCCATCTACATATTCTGAATACTGAGAGTGAGATTCACTCACTTGGAGCAGTCAGAAGGATTTAGAGCTTCCACCCAGAATAAGTTCAGACACTCCTTGGAGAAGCAGTCCCCAAAGTCCTAAGACATTGATTCTATGGAGAAGCTCATTCAAATAAAAACATGCTTTAAAAATGCTTTTGTTAAATTTCCATTTTTTAAAATCACTAATAAAAATATCATTGAGAGCTAACAGTTAAATATACATATAAAATTTTGCTGCCTTCACGACCACCCACTCCCATGTATTGGAATGATCAGGGCATAAGAAGAAAAATAACAACAGTGTGAATTTTTTCTTAAGGCCCCTACCCTACCTCCCATCAAATATTTCTCACCTAGATTCAGTGCAGAAGTCCTGAGGGGCAGGTCCAGAGGAAAGGTGGAGGATCACAGGGTCATAAGTTAATACCACCACCCATTGCAGGCAGAAAATGAGATTCAAACCTCCTTGCATCAGGATTATACAGTCTAATCAATCTTGCCCCCCTTTACCCAGTCATTTCACTATTTATTCTAAGAACCATAACTGCATGAAGTTCTTTGGGGTGGTGGGGTAGGAGTGGAACACTAGTTGCTAATCTGGTGTTTTCCAAAGAGGGTCCTCTCCTCCCAGTTTGACAAACCTGACATAGAGTGTTGCTTTATGTTCCCTTCTTTCCAACTGTCCTCCTTTATTTGAAGAGGAAGAGGAGGAAAGAGGGAAGGTAAAATGTAAGGAGGTAGAAAGGGGAGGGGATGAGAGTTCCCTCCCTTTGACACGGATTCCCTGGACGTGTGCCAGGAAGGTTTCCATCCAACCCCCGAGGACATGAACAAGCTCAGGTGAAAGTCTAAGCAAGAAGAGTCCCCTGAGGAGGATGAGCTAAAGCTGCCCCACCATCTCCATCTTCATCTCCACTGCTGGAGTCTGAGGAGCTTCTGCCTCCCTCCTCTTCTACTTCCTTCCTACCCTCTTCTGATCTCTTGGAGGATGACAGTTGGCCTGTCTAGTCTCTGAAGATTCTGACCCTGGAGTCATCATCTGCTGCTCCTCCCCAAGTCCTCCTTGAATTCTCTTCTGATGAAGAATAAGGATCTTTTTATCTAAACTGGAATTCGAGCTTCCACTCATGCTCTCGTTCTTAGATTTATTAAAAGTAGACTCTGGAATGCAACATATTCCTTAGGAGACCAATTCTGTGCAAGAGATCCAGATCCACCCTGTACTGTTTCTGGAGCTCCTCAGCCTAGCTCTTATACTGTTCCTCAGGCTCCTCAGGATGTGCCACCAGTATTGGCCCATCCCTACCCTGCACTCCACAGGAGTACACTTTGCAGCTGGTTACTACGAAACAAATCCTGGAGGCTGGGGTTGTAGCTCAGTGATAGAGCACTTGCCCTGCACATGTGAGGCACTGGCTTCGATCCTCAGCACCAAATATAAATAGATAGATATAGATATAGATAGATAGATAGATAGATAGATAGATAGATAGATAGATAGAGGTATTGTGCCCATGTACAACTAAAGATCATTTTAAAAAATAAAACAAATCCTGCTAGAACTTGTGTGAGCCATTCATGGATGGCTTTTGGGATCTCCCTTTAACTTAACCTTTTTGGAAAAGCCATAGTTTTTTGAAAGAAGCCTCGTATCTTAGCATTTCCCAAAACCTTTTGGGTTCCAGTTTGGCACTTATTGGTAACAATAGATTTCCTGGAGTTCTAAACTCCTTTGAGAAGTTCAGATGTTTCCTGCAAATTTTTCCCCCTTTAGGAATGTTCTTTGTCATCTAAGGCTAATTCCTTGAAGTGCACAATTTTCTTTTTTTTTTTAACTCTGAGGAAATTCCTAACCATTAAAGTTGTTTCATTTTCCCGGACAAACCTTTAAAAGCTACTTTTTTCCCAGTCCAGAGATGCGTAGGTTATTTTGAAGTGCTGACTGACATTGAATGGGAAGTTATTCTGCATGCATTCCAGTAACCTCAGGGTATTCTTTTGGGACTAGGGGTCGTGGCCAGGAGATGACATTGTTTCAAGGTTGTTGAGCCGCGTATAAGGTGCAGCAGCAAGACCTCAAGGTTCTTCTCTCAGACTCAGCAGGTAAATTATTTCTGCCAAGTCCTGCAAGTGTGCACGAGTCTATATTTCTGAAGATTTTATAATTGGTGTATAATTGGTTTTATGAGCATTTATGGCAAAATTCACCCCAAATACATTCAGTTAGCTAAAGAATTCTGTGCTCTCTGGGTTTCCTGGAGGGCAATCATAACCTCTCTGAGGGCTTCACAATCTAGTCAACTCCAAAGGTCTCTGAGCACCTGCCCAGCAAATTGTTACTGAATCAAGAAAGTTATCATTTTTATATTTCTAAATGCTAGAATTTGTTGAATTACTTTAAGGAATGCTGGATTTTTTTTAATAAGATAGAAGTTACTTTATGATTAGTTTAACTATTTGGAAGATGGATGAGCGAACTTTTTTGTGTCTTGAGACTGTATGTTCCACCCCATAGACCAATCTGAGCTCTCTCTCTAGAAAAAAAAAAAAGTGTAGACAATGATAAAACTCAGAACCTTTGTTTCCATTTCCTGGAAACTCACAGCCCCAAGCTGCCTGCTGCCCAATTTCTACAAATAATTGTTTCCTATGTTTTCTCCAGTTTTCTAGTTGGTGATACTGATAATCTACATCATCTTATTTCCTGGTGGCTGTCCCCCCTCCCCCAATAAAGGTGACAAGAAACTGAACTTCTTTATATTATTTTATCCTTACAATGACTCATAGATACATACTTTTATTTTCCCCAATTTCAGAAATGAAGTCATTCAGGCACAAAGGGTTTTCGTGCTTGCCTACTGCTACACAGCTAGCAAATAACAGTTCTGAGATTTAAACCAGGCCTTTTGATACTAAAAAACATGCTCATAATGACTCCAAGAGTAATTTTGATACCAAAATAAAGCTATTTCTTTTTCACTATTTTTAAAAATATAAACTTATGACAGATATCATTTAATAATATTTTTCCTCAGCATTAAAAAATGCACTTTGTAGAACACAATTTCATAAATCCGCCTGATCGTAAAAATCACTTGCAGAACTTGATAGAAACACATATTTTCAGCCTCCACGCATGGAGGTTTTGCTTTGGCAATCCTAGGATGGGGCCTGCACTTTTACAAATCACACCAGGAGACTCCTGTGATCAGACGAGTTTGTCAAACATTCTATATAAGATGCTTTTTATTGGCTGTATGAGATTTAATTATGTAGATATTCTATAATTTAATTTCCAGTTCTCTGCTGGTAGATTGTGGGGTTTAATGACATTTTAATACTGAAATAACACTGTGATGATCAGACAAGTGCACATCTCTGATTATTTCCTCAGAGAACCATGGCATTTAAACTCATCTCTCCAGCTCTATGATTGAGTTTCATATTCATGGGAATCTACATCAGTGCTTCGCTACTGCAAATCATTCTAAAAATGGGGCCACTCAGGGAAGGAACACAGCCTAAGGATTGGGGAAGGGAGATGTAGGAAGCCTCAATGTATAAACTTCACTGTTTGACATTTTCCTAACATTTATCAATTTACATACTTTAAACATCCATTAGCATTATCCTGGGTATTTTCCTATTTCTCTTTTTGCATCATCTCTGCAATCTCACAGGAGAATACTACCCTAGTTTCACAGATAAGTAAAACTGAATTTTAAAATGTTCATCGCCCATAGTTAGTAGAATAATAATTGATATATACATTGAAGACATACTATGCATGGGTCAATGTTAAGCATACAATTTTAGATCACTGAATCTTCAAGAAAACTGTGTGATTAGGTGTGTGCTATTATCATTATTATTTCAAAGACAGAGTAGTTACTATTTTCCTTTTTTTGCAAGTGAGGAAATAGAGAAAAGCCTCAGAGTGCTAGAAGATTCTGTTTACATTACTATAATTTGTAAGTGACAGACCTAGTATTCAAAACCAGATATATTTTATTCCCAGACAATTTCTGTTTTCTAATATATCCTCAATGCCTTCAATTCAGCCATCATCAAACCCTTACTTGTTTTCAGACTGAAAACAGTGTTCCCCACATCCTCCCCAAAACTCTAATGAAATGTGAAATTTAGAAAAGGTGTAGGAACTGTCAGTAGATTTGCCTTCCTGGAAGATGGGAGAATGTGGACCCCTATTACTAGAATAGAGATTAGAAAATCTCCTTTGGAGCATTTGGCAGAAACAGACCTAGAATCCCCCAGAGAAAGATGAATGCGGTGTTGTGAACTGGTCCCCAGTTGGATTTCAACTTCACGTGGAATATAGAGAAAGCTGAGGTGGAAAGCACACAGGAGGTGAACACATGGCTGGGGAGCTGAATGTATTTATTTATTTATTTATTTATTTATTTATTTATTTATTTATTTTTTGAATTGCTGGGATGGAACTCAGGTCCTTGCAGATGTTAGGCAAGCACCATACCATTTAATCTTAATGCTAATGAAAAAATAAATCAGTGCATCTTTGCTCTCACTCTGCTGGTGGGAATGGAGGGAGATGACATTTAGATTTCAATATTGACTTAACAGCCAGGTGAGCCTGAGCTGACCATGCCATCTCTCTGACTCACATTCTCTTCATTTGTCCAAAAAGATCAAATTGTGATAATCAAATGAGATACTACATCTAAGCAGCTCAGCTCACGATTGGATTCATATTACTCCCTTATTATTTGGTAGTTCTTTGCCTTCCCATATGGTTTCCTCTGCAGAGTCTGCCTGACCTGGCTGTCCCAGGAGACTGCTTTCATGTCAGCCCACTCTGGTACCTGTGATGTTCTCTGAGAAGGTTTGTGTCTATGAGTCAGAGGCAATGGTTAACAATAATAGAACAGGAAGGCTCCTTGGTCTTCGCCTCATTGTTTTATAGTTAGTGTTTTTAAAAATCTGAGCTTGCAATTGGAAGTTGCAGGTTGTTATTTTAACCCTGATACTTAGGGACCTTAGTAAGTCACGTTGGTGGCATTGTTCTGAAATGGAGATAATCACAATAATACCCACATGACGGGGACATTATCCGCATCAAAGTGTGAAAGACTGACAGATTTGGCTCCATGGAAATATTACAGGCCAGGCTATATGGGAAATGACCAAACAGACTCCATTTTGCTATGAGACTCCATGTTATGTAGGAAATGCTTCTCTCATGGGAACACCCCGCCTCTATACCCATCATCAGTCACTTGGCATGACATGTTTAACAATGCAAAATGGCAGTTCTTATATGATGAAAAATTGTTCTCTTTTGATTCCTATGTTAGTAACCATTCTTCAGTTTGTATCTAGGTAAGGGTCGTTTTGACCCACTTCCCCCTCTGCTGATGATTTCATGATGTAAGTTTGTAATTTTGAATCATAGCAACAGACACGATTGATGTGATTTTTGGTATAAGAATCCCTGCAACCCTGTGGTCGGAGCTGTTCTCCCAATAGCCCTTTTTTTGGGCATTGTGTGAGACAGTCAGCCGGCCGGCTTAATAAAGACTCAAATTTGGACTTCTCAGTGGTGATCATTCTGTTCTTAAGTTATGCCCCATAAAAGGAGATAGTCAGGGGGCATGTTGGCTTGCCTGTAATTCCAGTGGCTCAGGAGGCTGAGGCAGGAGGAGTGCAATTTTAAAGTCAGTCTCAGCAACTTAGTGAGGCCCTAAGCAACTTAGTGTCACCCTGTCTCTTAATAAAAAATTAAAAAGACATACTGGTGTGCAAGTGCATTGTGGAGTTTGTCTTTCTTTCTTTTCTTTCTTTCTTTCTTTCTTTTTCTTCTTTCTTTCTTTCCTTCTTTTTTTTCTTTCTCTTTCTTTCTTTCTTTCTTTCTTCTTTTCTTGCAAGAGAAAAATCCTCTGTTTAAAAATTATTCATTGATTCCTTCTAATTACACATGACAGCAGTTTCCTTTTTTATGTAATTATACAAGCATGGAATATATCTTTTCCTAGTTAGAGTCCCATTCTTATGGATGTACATAGTGATGGGATTCACTATGTTCTTTACATATATGTACATGGGAAAACTACGTCAGATTCATTCCGCTGTCTTTCCTTTGCTTATCCCCTCTCCCTTCCCTCCATTCCCCATTGTCTAATCTACTGTACTTTTATTTTTCCCTTCACCATCACCCTAGCTGTGTGTTAGCATCCACATATCAGAGAAAACATTCAACCTTTGGTTTATTGGGACTGAACTGGCTTATCTCACTTAGCATGATAGTCTCCAGGTCCATCCATTTGCTGGCAAATGTCAAAAAGTCAGCCTTTTATGGCTGTATAGTGCTACATTGTGTATGTAAAGCACATTTTCTTTATCCACTCATCTGCTGAAGGGCACTTAGGTTGGTTCCAAAGCTTAGCTGTTGGGAACTGAGCTGCTATAAACATTGATGTAGCTTTGTCACTGTAGTAGGCTGATTTTAAATCCTTTGGGTATATACCAAGGAGTGGGATAACTGGGTAAAACAATCCTATCAATAAATGGACAAGGGAACTGAACAGACACTTCACAGAAGAAATATTAATGTTTAATAAATATATGAAAAAAATGTTCAACAACTCTAGCAAGTAGAGAAATGCAAATTAAAACTACACTGAGATTCTGTCTCACTCTAGTCAGTGCAGCAACAATCAAGAATAGAAGTAGAAATAAACATTGGTGGAGGATGTGGGGGGAAATTTTCACTCATACATTGCTGGTGGGACTGCAAATTGGTGCAACCACTCTGGCAAGTAGTATGAACATGTCTCAGAAAACTTGGAGAGATTGTGTTTCTAATCCTGAACTTACCTGTTGACAATTTGGCTCAGACACTTTTTCTCTCTGGACCTATACCAGGCACCTATGGCTTCCAGCTCTGATATTCTTTGATTCGGAATTGACCAAGATCTCATTCAGGTAGAGAGAGTCCAGGTTGTGGCATGTTCAGGCTGGATGCTTTCCTCTCTCTGATGTGGCTTGGAGGGGGTCTTGCTTCAAGAGATGACTGGTATGGTATCTCCAAATCGAAACCCCTTCTAGACTTCCCAGGAACTGTCATCTGATCTGCATCCCACCTGCCTGCCCCATCTGCATATTCACTTGCTAGGTTTATTGAGTTTTGATTTGAACTTATGTTGATAAATAAAACACATGGCCCCTATGTCAAGAAACCTAGTTAGAGTCCCAACTATTCTACTCTGTGGTCTGTGGCAAGACTTTCCCTTAGGGGGAAAAATGTCAGAGGACATGAAGATTTTTAGATCTGTTGTGCCAACAAGGATAAGTAGAGTGTGACTCATTACTGGCACAGTGAATAGTTCAAGACCCCAAACCCACACAATGAGTTTGGGTGAAAAGGATCAGGAATAGCAAAATTACTGCCTAAATTGAGTTATTCCTAGTGACTGATAGAGTTAGAACCATAAAATCCTAGTTTTAGGTTCCTCTGACCTAGGAAACCTCTCACTTTACACAGAATCTAAAAGTCAATGAACCATGTGTACGTTTCTATGAATGTAAGAGAAATTATGGGGGTCCACTCCTCTCACCTGAGTCCTTATCTCAAAGACACCACTTTCTCTCCTTAAGGAAAAATTGAATGAAATCTATGTTGTTATTTTCTCTCATTCTCAACCCCTTTCCAGACTCTGTGGCATGGGCTGGGTTGCTGAAATGTTTTCACCTTTCCAACTCAAGTTTCTCTACTTCTCATCTGTAGTAACTATGTCCAGGATATATTCAATGGATCCAGCTGTGCCTGAAGTACCAATCGGTATTTTCTAAATCCACAAACTCTAATTGCATGTCTTGTTTCTCAAGAGAATTTGCTATATTCCTATCATTTACAATTTGAAATGCATCTGTCTGATGGAAAAAATATCTGTCTAAAGAAAAAAAATATTACTTGCTCTTTCTTCCTCATAGGAGTGCTATAAATATCTGATAAGTTAGATTCTAATCACCAGCCATGGTCAAGTTTCAGATGCTACAGTAGGGGCTGCAAATACAGTGATGCATAAGATAAAGACGTCAGCCTGGAGGAGCTCAGTCTAGTTGAGGAGACAAGTTTCTGCTAAAATAACTACAGTGTGATATTTCTGACCATATTTATAATAAAGTCATAAAAGGAAATGAATTCATTTCTCTGGAGAAACAGAAAAGATTCCACAAAAGAGTGAGTGAGAAGAAACCAGGAACACTGAAAAACATACCAAAATACTGAGGCAACTTCCACTACAAAGAATTACCTGGCCCACGGCATAATTATTTCCAAGTTCAAGGAACTCTGAAGTAGAGATGTATTAGTCAGGGTTCTCTAGAGGTACAGAATCCACAGGAAGTATGATTATAAAAGGGGATTTATGAGATTGGCTTACACAACCAGAAGCTGGATGCTCCACAATGGCCGTCTGCAGCTGGAGAGCTGGAAGAACCAGCAGCTGCACAGTCCAAGAGGCAGAAGCCCCAGAATAAGAAGGATCAACAGTGCTACCCTAGTCCAAGACCAAGGCTTCTGGAAACTACCTGGAGAATCACTGGCAGAGTCCACTTTGGAAGTGTGAAAAAGTGAGAGTCCGATATCCTCAGAGGATCGAAGCAGCAATCAAGAACCCATTCAAGAAGAGTTGAGCTTGCATCTGCAGCTGCTTCCTTGTTCTTTCAACTTTTATTCCATCCTATTGGGCAGTGCTGCCCACGCTTAGGGAGGGCCTCCCCTTCAGTTCACTATCCCACATGCCAATCATTCCTAGACACACCCTCATGGACACACCCAGAAGCCTCTCAATCATCAGCATCTCTTAATCCAATCAAGTTGATAATTCAAATTAACCATTACAAGAGATATGAAGAGAAGAGCTTCCAGAACAAGGTGAACATACAGCTGAGAGTTGACAGAAATGTCTATGTGTAGGAATATTACATTGAAGACAGATGACAATTGATCTCTGCATGTGAGGACTTTGCACAGCATTCTCAAAGTTCTTTTAAGGTTGTGATCATACAGAGGGATTCTGGAGCTTGCAACCTTGAAAGAGGGACAGCTTCATGAAGATCAGCTCCTTACCTGTACTCTGGCTCTGTGGGACTGTCAAGAATGAATGCAGGAAAACTCACCACAGGAGACCACCGTAGAGAAATGCGAGGCTCAGACAATCCCTAGGTTACTAACATGACTGAATACTGATGATAAAGGAAACCACTGAATTTGGCTTCCTTCTAAGAAAGTTTATTGGATTCTGGGCAAAGTAGAAGCCCCCCTGCAAAATGGTCTTTTCCACCTCCCCTGAACCACTTTTTGCCTTTCTTTGGACATAATGCCAATTCATCTCAGAAGAATTAAATATTTTTATAATGAATCAGATGCTGGTGACGGGTGCCAGATTGACAAATCTGGAGGAGGACGCTTGACACGCTCAAGTTCCTCATACAGAGCTGACAAGGAGAAAAGTTATGTGTGCTGAAAGATTTATCATCAAGCTGTCCAACAGGCACCTCTCTGGCCTCCAGATACTGTTTAAAATTAGACACAGTCTGGAAGATTTCAGAGCCAAAAAAATGGTGTGTGACGTCATGTGAATTTTCTTTCCTCTTGTCAACTTTGGTGGAAGAAAATTGGAGCTTGTATTCAATCAAGGCCTACGATTATCCTCAAAAGGTTGCACAGGACATTCTTCCTCCTCCCTTCTTTGCCATTTCCCATGTTGCAGAGTCCCTGGTTGCAGAGTTGAAAGATATTCCCAAGATCACTTAACTCAGTTGTTCCCTTTTACCGAGGAGAGACACAGGTTCACAACTTACAACTCCGCAAGTGGCCTTGAAAATAAACAGAGAGGTTATTAAGTCTTTTTCTCTTTTGATGACCATCTGATTTTTACTCAGGTGGTCATCCCCTTAGTCATCCTGAACCCCTCTCTTCTCATCCTTCATCTCATAACTATTGATAGTAGTAGAACCAGCATTATGGAGTACCTGACCTGATACCTGCCAGGTATTAATGATGATTTTGTAAGAACTTTATGAAATGAGTATAACCATATTCATTTTACTAATTAGGAATGAGTGTGTGATGTCCCCAAATCAGACAGTTAGTAAATAATAAAGCCAGAATCCAAGTCATGATCTGAATCAATTTGTTATGCCATATAACCAACTCAAGCCTGCTCCAAATTTGTCCCCTCTATTCCTCTCATCTTAGTGACTGCCATCAAGTGTAACTTCTAAATAGGAGTCAGAAAACCAGTCACATCTTTTTTAGAGAGGAAAATTCTTCCCACTTTTTTTTGTACTGGAGATGGAATCAAGGGGCATTCTACCATTAAACTATATCCCCATCTCCCATCCTTTTTACTTTTTATTTTGAGACAGAGTCTCACTAAGTTGCTGAAGCTGGCCCTAAATGTACAATCTTCCTGCTTCAGCCTCCCCAAGTTGCTGGAATTACGGGTGTGTGCAACTGCAACCCAGCCTCTTCCTCATTTCCGATGCTTCCTTTCATCTGAAGGAAGCTCCACTTGCATTTTGATGAGCTCTTTGTCCTTTTCCTATTTTGTCGAGTATATTTATCATGAAAGGTATCGGATTTAGCCAAACACATTTTCTGCACATATTGAAATTAGGTGGTTTTTTTTCCATATATTTAACATGAATTGCTTATTTTATGTTGAACCAACCTTGCATTCTTGGTATTAACCCCACTTGCATATGGCTTATAATCCTTTGCATACATGGTTGGGTGCAACTTTACTGGATTTTTATTGAGGATTTTTTCATCTACATTCATAAGAGATATTGGTCTCTCATTTTCTTTTGGCAATGACTTTATCTTGCTTTGTTGTCAGGATAATACTGTTGTCATAGAATGAGTTTTCCTTCTATTTTATTGAAGAATTTAAGATGGATTGTGATGAATCCCCATGCAAAGATAAATGGAATGACCTGATTGCTGAGATTAGAAATAATAAGCAACCTCTACTTCTCTCTTCTGTTTGTGAGCAAACTCATCTCTAAAAGGACACATTCTTCTCTGCTCTTCAATGCCATCAATGTCAACAAGGAAATGCCTGTATTGTCCTGACATCACTTATCATTGATATGTATGTCTTCACTGGGATTCAGCATCAGAAAAATTATTCCATTGCAGTGTAAGCAATTTTCTTCAACATCAACTTTAACTGTAAGCAAAGTTTATATTTTAAACTCCACTCACCTTCATTCTTTGACTTTTTCTCACTGGGACTTAAATCTGAGCTGGAAAGATTCATTCACTTTTCTGGTCCTTTGGGTGTTCGACAGTATTGAAAACAGAAACACTTTGATTATGCTTCCTGGGAAGGACAGGGGAATTAATCAGAGATAATTAATGAAAAGTTACAACAGCCATTAACAGAAAGAATATGGGGTTTAGAATCGCAACACTTGGATCAGGATTAAAGATAAATATGCCACAGGGTGTTTGGCATATCAGCTACTATTTTTGACTTACTATTTTCCCCATGGACTAACTGTATTAAAGTAAAGCTTTTCATCCTTCTAAGCCTCTGTTTACTCTCAGAAACTTAGAAAATATTCACTCTCTAAACCACAAGTTTCCTTTATACACATACAAAGCTAGAGTTGTTTTATATTGGCTCACAAGGGCTGATTGTACCCACTTCTCTTCAATTCCACTATGGTAAATAATTCTCCATGAACATTGGGAAATGTTACATAAGGGCTTTTTCCACCTAAAGACCCAGCTGTTGAACAGCAGCACCCTGACCCTATCATGTATCCCCCTAGCATATGAATATGTAAGGAATGATGCTGCCTCTTCTATTCTCAGTTGGGAAGTTCCTGGGTTGTATTTCTCTTGATAGAAGATAAGCAAAGTCAAGAAGAATGCCATTCTGCCATTTAGTCATTAAGTTTAGTTTCCTTCTATTTTCCCATTTAGTTTTCCAAGAAACACAACTCCTGTGATTTCAGTTTCCCTCACTCCTCACTTTTTCTCTACCAACTTCTGCTTGGAGGACTTAGTCATCCACATGAATAGATATCTTGTGGTTTCATTTTGGTCTCCTTCCAACCAATCCATCTCCTCTAGATATCCTTTTGAGGCTAGCAAACCAATAATTAGCCTGGTAATTAGCAGTTTGCAAAGGCCTTCTTGGACTTTGTTGCTTTTAATCCATGCTACTTTCTGGTAAGTAATGATTTTATAGCCCACATTTTTATTTTCAGGGGAAAAAAACTGAGACTGAAGAGTCAGTTCTACCATCTGTACCTGGGAACCTTTCCTCTTCCCCAGGGCCTTGAAGTAGTCTGTCAATAAGACCCTTTCCCTTCATTTTAGGGAACCTTTCCTTTTTTAGGGCCCTTACCTCACTATAAACACGATTAGATCTTATAGGTCATTTAAAATATAATCTGACCTACAATTACTCTCTATTAAGCATGGGACTCTGCCTTTCCTTTATCCATCAGTCTTTATTGGTGAATACTTGATACATTTGTGTCCTTCTCCTCTCTTCTTCCCCATTCACTCTCAACTACTCTCAAAATGGGAGAGAGTATAGGAGATTGACAAGGATCATATATGCAGGAGTCAGACAGACATGCATTTGAGCCAAGCTATGCTACTGACTAGCTTTGTTTCTTGGACAGAAGACTCTTCTGTGAGTCTTAGTTCCTATCCGTCAGTGGAGAGATAGCACCTTCCTCAGGTGACAGTCATGAGGATTCCCAGATGCCTCTAAAGCCCTTAGTACAAGACCTGGGAGTAAGGAAATGTCAACCATTATTATTGGGAGTCTGTTATATTGGACAATTTGGAGTGTCTGAGTCTTGATATTTTATTTTCCTTGACATCCAAGACTGTGTATTCATCTTCTTCCCATCTCTAATAGGACCATTTCCTCTGTCTACCTGAAGTCTCTGTTATGCTTCCTGCCTTTTCCTCCTTTTATAGGTTAGTGTTCCTTAGCCTGACCTTATTGACCTACTGTTCACATTACTACACATTCACTCTAATTCACCTCATTGGCTCCAAGTCTTATTTGTAAACAGTGGCTACCAAATACATGTCTCCTCCCAGACCACCCTTTTCAACTTCTGAATTATATGTCTTTATTGAATATCCAAGAGGAATTTAATCTCATTAGGTCCCAAATAAGACTCATCATCATAATTAATAAACCTATCATCCTTTAGTATCTTCTATTCCAATTGGTAGCATAATCATGTTCCCAGTTACCTAAGGTAGAACTCTATGTATTAGACTTTACTTTTCTCCTTGATCATTTCTGATACTGAATTTTTCATCCTATACAAATGTATTGGGCTACATGGTATCTCAAAAGGCATGTCCAAATCCTGATTTCTGGAACTCATAAATATTACCTTATTTGGGAAAAGGGTCCTTGCAAATGTGACTAATTAAGGACTGAGATGATAAAACCATCCTGGATTATTGAGATGACTCCTATGTCATCACAAATATCCTTACAAAAGAAAGGCAGAGGGAGGTTTAAGACCAATAACATGAAGAAAGAGCCTACAGAATGGGAAAAAATCTTTACTACACACACCTCAGATAGAGCATTAATCTCCAGGACATAGAAATAACTCAAAAACAACACCAAAGAAACCCCCCTATCAATAAATGGGCTAAGGAACTGAACAGACACTTCACAGAAGAAGAAATACAATAAATCAACAAATATATGAAAAAATGTTCAACATCTCTAGCAATTAAAGAAATGCAAATCAAACTACTCTAAGATTTTATCTCTCTCCAGTCAGAATGTCAATTATCAAGAATACGAGCAACAGTAAGTGTTGATAAGGATGTGGGGAAAAGGTACACTCATACATTGCTGATGGGACTGCAAATTGCCGCAACCACTATGGAAAGCAGTATGGACATTCCTCAGAAAAATTGGAATGGAACCACTATTTGACCCAGCTATCTCACTCCTTGGTTTATACCCAAAGAACTTAAAATCAGAATACTACAGTGATGTAGCCACATCAATGTTTATAGCAGCTCAATTCACAAGCGCTAAACTATTGTGCCTTTCAATAGATGAATGAATAAAGAAAATGTAGCATACATACACACTAGGATATTACTCAGTCTTAAAGAAGAATGAAATTGTGGTATTTATCAGTAAATGGGTAGAGCTAGAGAATATCATGCTAAGCGAAATAAGCCCATCCCCCAAAACCAAAGGTTGAATGTTTTCTCTGATAAGCAGATGTTGATCCATAATTGGGGTAGGGGGCACTAGGGAAGAATGGAGGAACTTTAGATTGGGCAGAAGGGAGTGAGGGGAGGGGAGCAGGTGGGGGTTTGGAAGGATGGTGGAAAGAGACAGACATTATTACCCTATATACAAACATGATTGCTCGACCTATGTGACTCTGTATCATGTACAGCCAGAGGAATGAGAAGTTGTGCTCTGTTTGTGTACAACGTGTCAAAATGCATTCTGCCGTCATGTCTAACTAATTAGAACAAAATTTTAAAAAGACACATAGAGAAGGTGCTGTGACTATAAAGGCAGAGATGTAGAGTGATGTGACCCAAAGCAAAGAGCAGTAAGTAATGCCAATAACCACCAAAGATAGAAGAGGTATAGACTGATCTCCATGAACCTCTGTGGGAAGCATGGCCCAGTGACCCAGGACTGTAGAAGAATAAATTCCTTCTGTTTTAAACCCCTAAGTTTGTGGTAATTTATTATAGTGGCCACAGGAAACTAATATAGCCCTCTCCTCTGCATCCCACTTTATGCCTGTGTTCCAAATCCTAATTTTTCTCATCTGGATGATGATAATAGTTTGTCTCCCCCCATTTTTAGTCTGACCTCCCTTCAAACTAGCATCCAGCAGGTAACAATGCATACTTTATGGCACTTCTCAGCCTTAAACAGGCAACTCCAGTACCTTGCACAGTACTTGATCTTTAGTCCAGCACTGCCACCCTCTTTTTGGCCACACTCGGTCCCACTTCACCAACACTGACTCCCTGTGTCTCTTGCCCTCCCTGAGGTGCCTGTTTTAGCTGCCTGCTTTTTCTGTGTTTCTCTCCTCCTCCACCCGTTCTTCGCTACTCTGAACTTAGTACCCATTTAAATAATTAAACTTTTTGTTTAATATTTATTCTTTAATAAGACATCAGTTTCTTGAAAAGAGAAGCAACATCTTATTTATCATCCTAGCACTTATGTTACCCTATTTATTTTCAAAGTTTCCAGCTGTTCCTCGAGTCTGGATGAAAACAGTTGCTAAGCAAAGGTGGATTGCTGGAACACAGCTAATACTAACATTGTCTTCTAATCTAACTGAAATATCTCCCTGTGCTAATTGTCATGATGATTTTCATGATATCCTAAAAGGGTCGTTTCACACACATCCAAGCCTGCTTTTAGACACCATGCAGTGGAAGGACCACAGGCTCCTTGTCACTATAAATCCACAAGATTTTTAGCATACTCAGCCAAATAAGTAATAGAATTCTACCTACTTCAAGAAGTCTTCAACCAGTTGAGATGGAACTGCTCTTTTCCCTCCTTCTAACTTATTCTGACATAGTCTCTCCCTGCACTAGATATTCCTAAGTCTCCTTTCCTACTTTCCTATACACATAATTTGGAGAAAGATATCTGTATACAGATGGAGATTTAGATATATATAAACATGATTTTTTTGTGTAAGTACATACTTATGTAAACATAAACGCCCATCCACATGTATGCATAAACATACACACTTATTCATACTTGTGAATATATTTATTTATTTATAGAGTTGCCTTGTGTCTATTTCATGTAACTGAGTAAATGTATAAGAAAATGGACTTCGGAAAAGGATCATAATAAATGCAACTGTGGATCACATATTTTTAAAGAAGAGAACTTAGGGTTTCATAAGTCAATCTCTTTACTTAATACATAAAAAAATTGAAATTCAGTGACGGAACTGACTTACCTATTGTTACTGCATGAAAGAGGAACAGAACTATTTTAGTCAGCTTTTATGCTGCTGTGACTAAATGATCTGATCAACACAACTGTAAAAGAGGAAAGGTTTATTTGAGGGCTCACAGTTTCAGGGTTTCAGAGGTCCTAGTCCATAGAAGGCAGGCTTCATTCCTCCATGCTTGAGGTGAGGCAGAACATCATGGTGGAAGAGGGTGGCAGAGGAAAGCAGCTCACATCATCAGGAAGCAGAGAGACAGAGAGACTCCACTCTCCAGACACAAAATACATACCCCAAAGCCATGCCCCAATTCCAATCTCCCCCGGCCACACCCTACCACATCAATTAATTCCTGATGGAATTAATTCACTGATTGGGTTAAGACTTACAACCCAATCATTTCTCCTCTGAACCTTCCTGCATTGTCTCACATGTGAGCGTTGGGGGTACTTCTCACATCCAAACCATAACAAGAACTGAAATAACAATGCTGGTTAGCTGACAGTGGCTGGTATGCTAATCCCTTTTTCCCCTCCAAGACATTGGTGTGCAAGCTCTTGATCTGGCATTCTCTGAAAATATTTCTAACTCTATTGCTTAAGACTTAAAATGATTCATTCATTTTCTGGTAACCCCAACCTCCATTACCCTTGCCAGTTTCCAAGTGATATCTTAAAATTTCATACTTCAGGGAATAAGAAAGATCCACTATCCAAGTGCCCAAGTCAGATGGGTCTCTTCAATGAATATGACACTAATAAGATTTACCCATACAACCAGGGTTTGAAACTAGTGGTGATAACTAGAGAATTACCCCCAATAAATATTTGATATGATTTTGAGAGCAAAAAAACAATATATATATATATACATACATATATATATATATATATGTAATTATTTTGCCCACAGTTTTCTCTAGGATGAATAGACACTGAAAAGTCAGATAATTGTGCCATAATTCTTCCTGGGGGAGATTTTGGTTGTCTAACTCTGGGTCAATTTCTTTGCAGGTATGAAGATGGGGCAGACTGGGCCATGAATCACTGTTCTCCACAACAATTTCAGACTCTTTGGGAAACTATTTTGTGAAATCACCTGTGAGGTTTGGGGTAAGGAGCAATTTCCTAAACTGTCTTCACACTTGGATAAGAATTTTCTGTAATACATCAACTCCTAATATTTTGTTTGATTTTCCCACTGCTTTAAGATCTATATATTTAATATCAAGATCCAAGAATTCAAAAGTCTGAAGGATACTTGAAGTATGTCAGTTCGTCCCCAGTAGATGATCAGCTACTATTTAATATCCCTACTAAGACGTCACCAGATAAATGCCATGTGGATATAGCCATTGATTAGGAACTCACTGACTCATGAGGTAGACCAATACGGTCCATGATAAATATGACCACAAAAATCTCTCTTCCTTTTCTGAGTTGTATCTATTTATACCTTTCATTTCATGATCCTATTCTGCTCTCTGCTCTAGAACAGCATGAGCTTAAATGATATCTTTCTTCTCAATGATAAGTGTCAGGCAATTAAAGACACATTATCTTCTAACCATTTAGAGACAGGCAGCCGAAGTTCCTATCATGTGTCCCAGAATGGGGCCAACATTGGGCACTCGATGACACAAAGGGTCTACATATTTATTTCCTTGGTTTGGAGGAAACCAGAGCCTGAGGCAAAGATTCAAGTTCAAGTAGTTTATAAGAGAAGCAATCCTATACAGGGTGTAAGGAAGTGAAATAGGGGGAGAAGTAACCCATAAAGAATGAATTACCAACCAAGCAAGTTACCACTGAGGAAATGGGACCTAAATCCTGGGAAAATTTAGGGGAAACATGTACACACACCTCAGGATGATTCAGGAGGAGAAGGAGTTGGGGTTTTCATCTGCCAACAATTCTCAATCATTGCTTGAAGTTTTCCCAGGGAAACATTAATTCCCAAGACCTCCCAACTTGCTGCTACTACGTAGGAAGAGTAGGATCTGGTAGCCAGAGAGAGGCCTCACAGAAGGAATATAGGTGCTGGTGGTTGGAAGTTAAATTCATATTTATCAAGTTATCTAAGTTAAATTTGTATTTCTCAGATTGCTTGCATACCGTCTGCCTACCCACATATATAAAACAGATTGTGAGCTCCAGGAGGACAGGATTGTCATCTCTTCTGGTCACTGGATCCCTAGCTCCAACTTCCTTGAGAAAGGTAAGAGCTGAGAAGAGATGGATGGGGCATTAGCAGTGTCTGCTACTCCCATGGGTGGTAGCCTGAGGAGTGGTGAGAACATGGTGAGAATACAGCAAGTTGACTGTGGGTTGACATATGGAAAGCTTCTCTCTCCTCTTCTCAGCAGATGGAGATGTGAAAACAGAGGAGTAGCAAACTGTGTGAAAAGCAGATCATACATCACAGTCTTCCTCTAACTTCAGAGATTCTGAGCCAAGTCATGCCTGTTCTGCTGGGCCTGTGGACCAGGTTAAAAAATAATAAGTGTCTTGACATGATAAAGATTTATGAAATTCAAATTTCAGTGTGTGAAAACTATTATCAGAACAGAGCAATACTTCTTCATTTATTTATTGCCTACGGCTGCTTTCACATGACAAGGTAAAGTTGAGCAACATGGCCCACAGGGCCCAAAATATTTGGGGACCCCTGCACTAGAAACTTCCACAAGTACTCTCTGTACTGAGGAGATAAGAAGAAAAAAATCTTGAAAAGAGACTGGGATTAATATTAAGGTGACTAAAACTAATAATTAGATATAATATCTAGAACATTCTAATATCTGAAAGTGACTCAGAAGTAAAGGAATAAGACCATGAAGTTGTTAATGAGAATTCCCCATAGTATGGTTGAAGAATTAAAACCATTCTTATTCAGACTCCTGAGAGGATGTATTCACACCCATCCTTGATATATATGTTTAAATCCCTTTGATAGCTTCTTACACTTAAAATGAAGTCCAGCAACCAGACAGTGCCTACGAGGCCCCTGCCCACCCCTCAGACCACAGCCTCTGTGCCCGTCTTCCTGTTCATTGGGATTTATCCTCCTTCATCTCCACTCAACTTGCTACTTTTCCAGTGGAATTCTTCTCATACTTTTATCCTTCTTGTTCCCTTCCTGATTCACTCCACTTTCAGCTCTTTGGATGGCTAATCCACTCTTATGTTTCCATGTTCAGCTTAAATATCACCAGCTCAGGGAAGCTGTCGGAAGGGACTTCATCCCACCAGCCTGTGTGCTCTCTTCAGAGAATCCATGTCTATCTAAGTTAAGTTCATATTTCTCAGGTGTCCTGCATACTGTCTGCCTACCCACATACAGAAAACAGATTGTGGGCTCTGGGAGGACAGGATTGTCATCTCTTCTGGTCACTGTATCCCTAGCTCCTAAACAAGTTGACAATATTAGGTGCCCAGTGATCACCCTTTGAAGAAATGAATGTGTGGATTTTAGAATAGCAAAACAAGAACATTCAAAGATACTGTCATTTGTAAACATGGTGCTGATCTTGCAGATCTGGGTGTGAATCCTAGCTATGCTATTCAATTAGAATATAACAACTCTGGGCAAATTCCAAGACTCCTTGGAATTCCTAATTCCTAGATAGCAATACCCACCTACATCAGCACTTGTAAACATTAATGGGATAACAATGTCTGTAAAATCCCTAGTTACATGGTAGGTTCAATAAAGAGTAGCATTTTCTTCTTCATTAGTATTAGAATGAAGTGGGTAGGGGTATTGTAGGAGGTAACCCTGTCCAACAATCTGAGATCACAAAGACATAGATGTTCAGCAAGAGGAAGGGGCTCAATTGCTCCTTTGTCATCAGCCCAGCTGCACAGTCAGGACTGAGATTCACATCAGCTATCTCCAAGTTCTGAATACTTATGATTCTCCACCCTGTCTCCATCTTAACACCAGAGATCAATTGTCTTCCTTCTCCAGAGATCTTAGAAGTTGAATGAGAGGCCATGTCAAAGCTCCCTGTGCTCACCACATGATGTTTGTGTGAAACACTTCTGCAGCAAACTCAGAGAAGATGCCCCTCATTCCCCCAGCATCCTGGAGCCCTACAAGAATTTAGTACTGCAGACTGATCATATTCTGATTTCCCTAGTACTCTTTCATATACCCATTTGGAGACTATCCACATCCTGGGACTTTAATACTCTCTCTAAATAAAGTGGAAATATGACGAAGTCATCTTGTCTCTATTTGCCTCCCTCCAAAGTATCTCATGAGGATGAATCCTCTACTATCTCTGGAGCAAAGTAAGATCTGCAGAGAGCATCACTCTATGAAAACAAGGATTACTCTGCTCTAAATAATAATTAGCCTGGAGAATTGAGTTTTGACTGTAGTTTAGCATGCCAGAGAAGTAGCCCAAAAGAGTAAAGAAGAAAATTATGACACAGTGGAACCACGTGCTAGAGGATGCACAAAAATGGGAATCTGGAGACCTGCATTTAGTACTGACTCTGCCAGGAGCTCTGTGTGTTTTTCCAGGATTCCTGAATACATTCTGGATACCAGTTTTCTTGTCTATGATAGTAAGTAGTTGGAATAGATTACATCTTCCTCCCTTCTTAGCCTAACTTGCTAGGACCATTAATTAGATATGATAGAAGGGATCAGAGACAGCAGGTTGGCAGGAAAGGTTAAGGGACATATACAGGAGAAAGTGAAGAGGGGGTAGAAAATCAAAGTAAATGGAATGTAGAGTTGGGTAGGGAGAGGCTGGATTTCACATATCACCCTTGGAGCTTTGTACACTAGAAACTTGGGAAGGAGGCGATGGAGGAGATTGGCTCACATGCTTGAAGAATCTCCATGAGAAATTGTGTTAATGAAATTTGCACGCAGTTTGCCCCTTTCTTGTGCCTTCTGCTGCCCGGTGGATTATCTTCCAGATTGGAGTGTTTCTCATCTCATTTTATTTTGTTTCCAGAGAGAGGCAAGGGCACTGAGACCATCTGTTCTGGCGTTCCCCTCTGGATTACTCCACACCTAGGGGCTTCGTGGGAGGGAGGGAACCATATCCTCACAATTTCTCTCCTTGTGCAAGAAAAAACTCCTGTGAATCTAGAGTCCCACATGTCCTACCCTCTTGTCCCCAGCCAGCAGCACCGCCTCCACCCCACCACCAAGCACACAGCTGGCAACAGTGCTGTTTCCATGGTGATAATGAGTGGCAACAGGCAGTAATCAAGAAGGGTCGCTAGAGTCATAAGTCATTAGATTGCATTTAAAGGGACACCGGCACATTTTAAATGATAAATGATTTTCTTATTGCCTCCTTCTGCTCCAATCTTCCAGAAAACGCTTCACTTGACATTTATTTTGCAGACTTCCTTTTTTGTGTTTCTTTCCATTTGGACAGTGGAATCAAATTGGTCACATTTCCAACAAGGAAGGAAGGATGAAGAAAGGTAAAAAGAGGTAATGGGGTCTGAATTCGAACAAGATATATTCCGTGTTTGCACAATTGCGTCAAAATAGATTATTGTCATGTATTATTTAAAAGAACCAATAAAAAATAAATAAAAAGATAGCCTAACAACAACAGCAGCAGAGTTCTTTCCCTATCCCTAGCAGTACTTAAAATTTCAATATGGCGTGCTCACTTACCTGGCTCTTTACACTGGAGTGTCACACGTCTTACTGAAAGTCAAGTGGTCTTAGGGATTTGACACCCACTCACCTGGTAGCTCCTTTTCAGAATGGCAGAGCCTTTCATTGAATGTGCACTAAGAACACATGGGCTAGAGTTTAAACCATGGCCCCAAATGGATACCTTGGGCAAATCAATCTTAATCTTAAAGATAATCTTTTAATCTTAAGGATTATAATATTTAGCTTGGAGAGTGTTTGGAAAGATCAACTGAGATAAAATATGCATTACTTTCTTAATGTAGCAAAAACTCATTTTAATATAGCAAGTTCAATATTGTTGATACTAGTCATCTAACAACAAAAAATTCTCTAATGTTGATGAGGCAGAGTGTGGGACGGTATGACTTTGAAGACACTGCTTGTCGTTCCTGAATGATTTGTTTCCTACTCTGCAAAATGGTGATGGTACCTGGTGAGGTCTAGATTATGGTAGACATCAAATGACATAAACCATGTGTGTGTGCTCAAGTATACACTGCTCAGTATTACCCAAAGGTAAGCTAGGGTCATTTAGAAAGAACCATGTAAAAACAAGATTTTGTTAGTAATCACATTCAACTTGCTTTTTCCTGCTGTAAACCTTCCATTTCAAACCTAAACTAGTGTCTCATTAAAGTCCAATCCTCTATGAAGTTAAAAATAAATTTCTCATTTCACCCTGTAATTTACACTTGTATCTCTACTGCTGTGTCTTGATCTTCTAAGCTGAATGTTCTCTAGTGGTCTTATTGACAACCTGAGTTAAAATAAACATGTTAATACAGAATAGACATTCATTTGATGTGGGGAGAGAGGGAATTGGTAGTGAAATGGTTTTACATAACAGGTATTCCTCATGGCAAAACATACAATTATTTTTGCAATCTCTTTATGAACTAAGATTTAAACTAAATTGCATTCCATTAATATTTCTCCCTGACTGTTGGGCTCAGATTTTAATTAGGTAACAGCCGAGGCAGGGCACAATTTAGATACACAATGATCCATCTTCTATATTAAGATATATTAATAATAATATTAGTGATTAATTATACATGTCACCTCACAGAAGTCCTAATGCAAGTACAAACAAGCCACAGCAACCTGAGAAATTCAGCTTTGCTTGTTCTCACACTGGGAAGGTGTGCATCTGTAGCTTTTATTGTATAAATCTTATCATTAAATTCTCCCTTCAAATTACCTCACATTTGGTGGCTTATTGCAAGAAGAAAAAAAAAATATATTATAAATGCTTTCCAGTGTCTTGCATTTGGAACTATAGCAACTTATATTTCATGTGAAAATAGCATCAATAAAGGTTTTATCACATATTTTCTTTTATCACTATTGAAACTTAATTTGAATTCTTCCATTTCATCAAATTCTTCAGTTTAAGGGTGATATATTAATTTAAACCATGATCATAATTATTAGTATTGCCATCAGTGTTATTATTGAATTTCTGCTACTTGAATTAATCTGATCTTATATGCTGAGGTTATAAATTTTACAATTCTAGAAATGGTCTTATATATTTCTTGCATTTACTTATTGCAAATCTCTTTTCCTGTCTCTGGGAGCAATGATTAACCTGTTTGCAATATGCACTTAACAGGAGGAAAAATGGCAATGGCCTAGCAGAGAAAGTTCCTCTGCTTTCCCATATCCCTCATGGCAGCCCTCAACCTGATTACTTCACATCTGGATTGCCAACAGTCTCCTAAAGGTTTTTGAACTAGTGTAATCCAGTTCTTCTATGGTCCATGCTCATTTCCTACAGGGCACCAAATTTGAAACAAAGGACATGCTTATTCTTGGTACTTTATTACCTGCTTATAGTCCATCTTGCTTTTTCTCTGTCTCCCATCTATTGATTCACATCACAGTATTTAGCTTTTCTGTTACCATCCTTGCTCTGGCCCTTGGATTATTCTTCATGAGTATTATGTCAGCTATAAAACACACTTTCTCAACATTATCACTACTGACATTTTGGGCTAAATAATCCTATATTTCCAGCAGTTGCCCTGTGTACTATAGGATGCTATACAGCATCCTTAGCCTCTATCCACTAAATGCTAGTAGCATCCCCCTCCCAAATTGCAATATTTAAAAATGCCCCCTGGGGAGCCAAACCACTCCAATTGGGGATCACTGGTCTAAAGAGAACTTAGAGTCAAAATCTAGATAATCTTGACTACCAAGAAAAACAGTAAGATCCTATGTAATAGATGCTATGGGGCAATCAAACATTGGTAGAATTAGAGCTATTTCAAAAGTACCTTTATTGAAAAATTAAAGTGGAGAATGTTTAGAGGAAACTAGTTAGGAAGATCCACAACAGCCTGAGATGGAGATAATTAGGTTCCAAATTAGAGTAAGAGCAGTGAGAACAGAAATGAGGATTTGAGTTGAGAAATATTTTGGCAATAAATGTGGTAGGATTAAGCAAGTAATTAGTACAGGAAGAGAGGTAAAGAATACTTAAAATGACCCCTCAAGCTTTCTGCTTGAGCAGCCAGAGGAACGAGCAATGATGTGATCAAACTTGGATTTGCAACCATCCTGCTTTATTGAAGTAACCAAGTAACAGCATCTTGTTGATGACATGGCGGACACCCAGAGCACCAGGTGTGTATCTATCTACCTTTGTGTCCACATACATATACAGTTTCTGGAATTAGAGAATACTAGTTTCATTTGCATTTCGCTGGTAGCCAAAGATGTTGAATATTTGTTCATAAAATTTTTGGCTATTTGCACTCCTTCTGAGAAGTGTCTGTTCAGCGTCTGTTCAGCTCATCTGTCCATTGGTTGAATAGGTTTTTTTGTTCATTTATTGGATAGGTTATTTATTCTCTGGTTTTAAAAAAAATTCTTTTTGTAATCTGGATGTTAATTCTCTGTTGGAAGAGTAGCTGGCAAAGATTTTCTCCTGTGTGTTGTCTCTTCCCTCTGTCAATTGTTTTCCTCTGTTATTTCCAGAAGCTTTTAATTTAATACCATCCATTTATTGGTTCTTGCTATTATTTCCTGAGGTTCAGGAGTCCTGTTCAGAAAGTTATTGCCTATTTCCTGTAGGTTGAAGTGTCTCCCCTATGTTTTAATACTTTGAAAGTTTCTAGTCTTATACTGAAATCTTTCAGTTGACTTTTGTGCAAGATAAAAGATTGGGATTTAGTTTAAGTCTTCTACATATGGATATCCAGTTTTCTGAGTACCATTTCTCCAATGTATTTTTTTGGCACCTTTGTCAAGAAAGCAGATTCCATCTCACTTGAGTTAGAATGGCCATCATCAATAGTACAGCCACTTTGGAAATTGGTACGTGGGTTCCTCAAACCAGAACTACTATATGATTCAGTTATACCATTCCTTCATATTTATCCAACAGAATTAAAGTGAACACATTTTAGAGTTACATGCATACCCATGTTTATTGTACCACAATTCACAATAGCCAAATTATGTAATTAGCCTAGGCATTCATCAACAGATGACTGGATAAAGAAAATGTGGTTTATATGCCCAAAGGAGTTTTATTCAGCCATAAAAAAGAATCAAATTATGCCATTTTCAGGAAAATGAATGGAATTGGATGGCATCGTGTTAAACAAAATAAGTCAGAAATACAAGTACCATATGGTTTGTCTTACATACCAAAGCTAGTGGGGGAAAAAGAAGAAACAAAGGAGCAGCATCATGAAATTGAGAGGGTAGAAGGGGTGAATGGGAGGGAAGAGGATTTAAGAGGAGCTATTGGAGAGTGAAAGTGAGCAAATAATGTTATATGCATGTATCAATATCATAATGGAACCCAACATTCTGCATATTTAATATTTACTCATAAAAATTTTTAACTCAGATTGAATAAAAGAATACTCGCAGTTGTCTTTTATTGAAAGCCAAACTATGTGCTACATGAAGCATTTACATGAAGTGTGTTTCCTCTAGTTCATATAACAACCTTAGAAAGACAGGAATTTGATCCCCAATTTATAGCTGAGAAAACTAAGAATCTGGAAGTTGAGAAATTTTAATAAAATGACACAGTAGAATAATGACAGAGCCAGTTCTCAGATCTAAGGTGATGTTTCTTCCTTTGGGCCACCTTGTACCTTTAATTAAAATCCTGCCCTGAATCCTTGTATTCTCTCACCCATGACCAGATGATTTCCCAATTTGGAATGAAAAAGATGAGCAAAGGGGGAAAAAGGATTTCTATGATCCCACCTCCCACTTTTCCTCCTCTTTCCTTCCTCTTCTTCCTCTTCCTCCCCATGCTCCTGATTTAGGCATTTCTGTCCATTGCACAAAGGGATACCTTCCCCTTTCTGAAGCACAGGGCTACAGCTTAGCAGTGCCTACAGGCATCTGTGAAATTGGACTGTTCTTACAAGGCCAGAATGTTTGGGCTGAATGTCAATGAATCTAAAACATGATCAAATAATGTACCTTTCACCACCACATGTGAGTTAAATGATTAGGAGCAAAATTGCTTGGAGCAAAGCTGTGATATTTGATCAAAGCCAAAATGTTAGAAAAATGGCTGCAGTTGGCTCTTCCAAAACTATGTCTGGATTGTTTTCCACCTTCCCAGCTGAACACTCTACACCTCTCTATCTGTTAAGGAATTTTGCAAAAGTGGAGGGTTTGCATAATCTCTGAGTTGTTTGTCATGTTTGGGTCTCATCAGAACTGTAGGTAAACACAATCAGTTGTGCACTGGGAATGATCCCCCAGGAGACCACAGGAAAGGGCAGATAGGTCTACATCAATCATCTCTGAATGTTGAAAAACCCTGTGCCTCTGGAGATCTCTCATATAGCAATCATAATGCTACATTAGTGGTGGGATATGACCCATGGTGGTTATGGCTTTCAGTAAGAATAGACAAGTCTTTGTAATGTTGAGAGTAAAAATAATTATTGTGATAGAGGTCACTGTAAGCTTGGTAGACCATGGACATACACCCAAGGATTCTATGGCTAGGGAATTGTATACACATCAGCACTAAGCAAGATGACAATAATGACTTCTTTAATAAAACATTCCCTGAAGACCTTTGCTTATCCAGAAGATCTCTCTCTCTCTCTCTCAAGATCTGGGGATTGAACCCAGGGCTTCATGCATGCTAGGTAAGCATTCTACCACCAAGTTACATTGCCTACCTTCCAAAAGTCTCAAGTGGGAAGTCTTAAGAGGGAATGTTGATCTCTTTTCTCATTGAAGATTTATTCAAGGTCAGAATGTCACCTTTGAAATGTCAATAAAAGGTAAGTCAAACATCACAGCAACTTGTGTCAAAGGAAAAAGAAGAGTGGCAACAAGAGAGATTGAGAACACATTTTCATGTGGTCTCTAGATTTAAAGTGGCTCAAACTGTCCAACCTGTGTCCAGTGCTAAACAAGCCATAAAGGACAGCAGAGATAGCTCGACCTCCAACTCAAGAAATTATTCATTCTTTCAAAGAGATGAGCATCAATTAGTAAAAATAGATGACATAAAGTACAGAAAGTGAAAACAAAAAGTGGCTCATGGCCTGGTTCATATACTTAAGACATGAAGACTCTGCCCACTAATAAAATGTGACTGTGGTTTTTAGCTTATGGCAATGAACTAGTAAAAGTGTTAAGCAATGGAATTGAAGCATATTTTACCATATAAGAAAGGAGGCTCAACACAAATCTACTTTCTTTACTCTACCCTAAGATATGCACATTCTTTTCCTTGAGATTAACAATGAAACATGGCCCAATGGATACAAGAAACCATCATAACTTCCATTAATATTATTTAACTGAAGAAAAGATGAACAGGAGGAAGCTCTGTTTTTAATAAGGACTTCCAATCCTTCACATGTGTTCCATTTAGAGATGGGTTTGGGAAATACACACACTGCTCTAATTGCTTAGAGGGGAGATATTGAGTAGTAACGTGAATATATATTAGCAACCAGACACTCAATATGTAAAAAATGCAGTCTTTGGTGCATCTGGAATTGCCTTTGTCCTGTCTTTCCAATCATATGATGGAACTTTGAAAAACAAGTCCATCAGAGCTCCTTAAAATAAATTGACCTGGCCTCACCATTTCTGTGTCACTTGTCTTTGAGCAAGACACATAAGTCCCTGGACCTTTAATTTCAAGGAGAGTTATATCTATTATATACCCAAAGAACTGGGATACAGAGAAGGCAAATGACTACCCTAAGGTTACAGAGTTGGAAGCAAATATTTATGTAGGTTATCTCACTTTGTGTTAATAACTACTCTGGGGAGTGCATCCCATTAGACTCAGCATACCCATGAGCAAACTTATGTACTTTCAATGCTCATTACTCCATGTTTGCTAATTTGCCTACTTGTTGAAATTTATTTGCAACCCCCAAATCTATGCTAGCACATTTGTGTGGTCATTCACAGCAGTGAAATATCTGAGTAGTCCCAGGTACACATTTCCAGCTAAGGTAGAACCAATCATCACTCTCTTCTCTTGTCACACCCTCAATCCTGTAAACAAGTGGTCTTCTCTTGGTGTATTTAGTAGCATGTTTCTTGCATGTTTTGTGGAGGTTTTGTTGTTAGTGCTGATTTTACTGATTAAAATGCTCCCAAAATATGGTGTGAAAGTGCTGTCTAGTGTTCTTAAGTGCAAGAAGGCTACAATATGCACTACAGGGGAAAAGAAACAAACAAACAAGTGTTAGATAAGCTTTGTTCACACCTGAGTTCCAGTGTTGTTGGCTGTTGAGTTTGATGCTAATGAATTGGCAGTGTATATGAAAGAAGATGCCTTTAAACAAATGCACACATAAAACAAAGCTAAATATTATTTATTTAATTAAAATGTTGTGGCCAGAGGCTCACTGGATCCTAACTGATCCTGTATTTTCCTCAGGAACACCGGTTCAATACCTGAGAGTTCCAGCACTTTATAGAACAGAACCACTATAAATGGCAAAGATGCATGTGTTTGACATACATTTCCTCAAGCTGCCTGTGTGCTAGTAGGAAGGTCACCATGCCTCTACATGACAGATGAGGAATTTAGGAGCAAAGACGTGCCATCCACAACTTTTCCAATGCTGCACAACCTGCTAACTCAAGTCCAGGTCTCATTTTCAGGTGCCTGGATTCTTAGCCAGGAGTTTTCTACAGCAGATTGACCTTCTGGTAATCTCTCTTCTGCTGTTTTGTGTGTACCCTACAATAGGCATCTCTGGATGAGATACACATTAGAACCAATTTATTTATCTGTTTTCCTTCATGCATCCAAAGGTTCTCTTGGAAAGGTGTCTCTGTAAGAATGGGCTACTGTTCTAGTGATTGACAGTTGTTTGCATAAACAGCAGCTAAGCAAGCTAGTTCTGGACTCTGAGGCGAGATCTAGTGTAACTCCATCATTTAGAATTCATAGGACCTTAAATACTTGGGCACTCTGAGTCTGTTTCCTCAGTCACAAATCAGGCAAAAAAGTCCCTGCCAATCTTTCCTCACAAAATGGTTCAGTTTCTCAGTGACAATGGCCAGGCACTATACTGATACATGGTGAGAGACAAAGAAAATAATCACGACTGCTTTCCTTTGGAAACTGTCAGATTATTAAAGAAGACAAGGATGAGAATGTCCCAGAAAAATAAATAATGAATGTCAAACACTAAGTAATGGGTCATGGAAAGGGAAGAGGGAAGTGTTACTTTCATCTAACAATATCTGGGATGACAGCAAAAGAAGAGAAGATAAAGAAGGAAATGGGTCTAGGAGTAGCAGTAATAATGACAATAGCTGTCATCAGTAGACTGTTGACTATGTACTTGACCTTTGCAGACAACATATCATGTCCATCTACAAGAATGCATTATGGACAATTCATGCAATGGAACTCAACACTGCAGTGTTTCTCAACCTTGGCATGATTGATACTTGGGGTCAGGTAATTCTTTCTTTGGGGGGCTTGACCCATGTATTGTAGGATGCTTTGTACCATCCTTGGTCTCCATCCTCTAGATGCCAATAGTGCCTCCCACCAAGGTGTAACAACTAAATTGTCCCCATTTGTTGTCAAATATCCAGATGTTGTCAAATATACAGATGTTGTAAAATATCCAAAGCACCCTGGTTGAGGACCAATGGCTCCACAGTAAATTCTAGAAAAGGGAAGAGTTCTATGAGTTAGATGAGTGTTTAGTTGCTTGACTTCCTAGTCATTTGGGGATTTCTATGACCATTGTTTCAGCTGTGGAAAGGGAGTAATACTAAGAACAATCATGGTACACAAGTGAAATCAGGTGTGTAAAGTACTTTTTTTGGCAGTGAATACACAAAAGATGCTGTTTCTATTTAACCTTGTAAAAACCGAGAAGTTGGGACCTTATCTTTATCTCCATTTTTTTCAGAAGATCCCACTGAGAACAGAGAGGTTAAATAGTTAGCCCAAGGCCACTTTTTCCTCAAAGACAAAGGCAAGTGGACCTACTGGATTGCTTTAGCCAGTAACTATCTCAATAGATCAAGGTAAGATTGGCAAAGGAAGAAGGATATAGGGTATAGATCAGTCAAGAAGGGTAAACATTGTAGGGCCTGGTACCCAAAAGCTGCTCTGGGGCTCACGTGAGGTATTCTTGTTCTAAGAAATGAGTAAAGCTTTGATTATTTCCATTAGAGAGAGAACTCTGACCAGGTAGAGAACAAAGAAAAGTGTGAATGGAAGAAAGTGTATTTAAATTAAAAATCGACCCAAGATAAAATTTGGTCAGCATTACAAACACTAAACCATTTACAACCAACACTAAATAAATACCTGGCATCTAGCCCTAAACATTCTAAAAAGAGTTTGATGGGAGTCACACCTTGGTGGCATCAAAGTGCCAGATCTCATGTTGTCAAGAAGGAACAGTGGCCTCGATTATATTATTTATTCTAAGATATTAAACAAGTGCCAGATTGAAGAAGGCTGGTGATTTTGCTAAAGGAGGCAGTAGGAAGAACAATAGGGGAGTTCGCTTTTATTCAAGCAACCCAATGCAAAGCTCCTTCAATGTCCCAAAGTCCTGGGACCCGGTTGTGGCTTTGCTGACTGCAATTTCTGTGACCTTGGTCACCAATCCCAACCCCAGTGTCCCTAACCTGCAAAGTGGGAGAGGGGATGTGGACCAGGTATAACCAGGTCCCTTTCTAACTCTATGTACTAGGAATCTCAGTTTGTCCCACCCTTGTGGGCTCAGTGGCAACTTCTCCAGCTATCTACTTTTTAAAAGGCCACTATGTGGCCGCCCTGTCTCTGCAGAACATTGACCTTTTCGAAAGAAGTGTGGTGGGACTTCCTGCATTCAGTGCTCCAACCTGCTGATATGCCCTGCCCCTTTTCTGCTGAGAAGCCGAGCTTTCTTCTTCCCTCTCACCTTTCCTGTTTCCCACACTCCCACTCACCTGAGAACTGTTCAGCTTCCAAGCCTGAGAGGGCAGCGGCTCACTGTGGGGGCGAGTTTCCTCACACCATCTATGTCTTACCACCTTGCAATTATAAAGGCTTCTTCTCAGGCAGGCTTAACACTCTCAGCACCAAAAGCCACTTACATACCAGGACCAAGAAGGGGCACAGAGATGTCAAAAACTGAGGACCAGAAAAAAATATTAGAACACCCTGATAGCAAAGCTGGTACTGGGGCATGGGGCTCCCACCTCTCAGTCTAATTTTTACTAGTCCTTTCCTGAACAAACATTAGTTAGACATCTTATTGGGGCCTTATTTATATGGGTAAGATGAGAAAATAGAAGAATTTCAAACCTCATATTTTTAAATCACAAAAAAAGGAAAATTAATTGAGTTTCTGATCTTCTGTTG
>JAJEJO010049936.1:113734-147658 GCA_020662805.1 Glaucomys volans | reverse complement strand
TGTGGAGTTGCTCAGGAGTGTTGACCTGTCACTGTCCAGTCATGTCACTCACATGCCAATCAATGCAAAGCCTAACACGTAAGAGGTACTCAGTAAATATCTGTCAAAGAGCTTTCTGTTCCATGCAGAAATATTAGCACAGGTTATTTTGGTAACCTGTGCTAATAGGTTACCAAAATAAAAATTAAAAAGTCAATAAAAAGTTGACTTGAAAAAAAAAAAAAAAAAAAAAGTTGACTTGAAACCAAAATATGTGACTTTTACCCCCCAAATATATTGCCACATCTCATCTGGGCATGACACCTCTCACAGAGGCTTAGTTTACTCAAAATCAAAATAGTGGTTACCCATTTCAAAGAATTGCAAGGATTCAACATTCTTAATGAATGACAAAAATAAGCCACTCTGATGCAAATTTGAGATCTCCGTACTATATCAAAACAGATTTTCTTAGCCTGGGGATTAACTTTCATGAAACCATCTCAATCCTAGTAAGTGTGTAAAATCATATGGATTTATTCACTTTTCCTGACAAATGGATCCTCAGCTTTCATCCAAGTCTGAAGAACATTTATGACATCCAAAGCCAAGTGCCACTCACACAAAGTAAGTGTGTCATCATGGCTTTTAAAATAGCCCAGCACATCCTGGTTGATGTGCCAGTTCTCTATCCCTGGCTCCTCACCCAGTTGGATTTCTACTCCTGGTCCTCCCACCTGGGCTCCTGAGCTCCACTCCATCCTCTGGCAATCTACTCCCAATACCTGGTCTGAAGCTCCAGTCACCTACAACCTCTGCTTTAATTCCCCCATCCACAGCTCCCTCTGCAAATTCTGACTGCTCTATTCTAAGTCTGGAGACTCTGGAGGCTGCTGGCCTCTATCTACACTCTGCACCCTTGCTAATATAACATGGTCTTTCTTCCCCCAGATAATTCCCTTCATTCCTTCCTTCAGGAAAGATTTATTAGGTGTCTATCATTTACTCTTCCATACTCCCTTCATGAGTTAATTAATGTTTTCACTCAACAAATATCATTTGAGTGCTTATTATTATCAGTGCTGAAGAATAAACCCTTTCCCTCCTGACATCCTCATGATTTAGGGGACAGAGGGATGAGTAAGGTCTTGTCCCAGCCTTCATAGTGGACACAGGATGTCTGAGGTTTGGGCAGCGTTCATATCCAGAGTAAGATTTTTAGCCTTTACTTTACAGACAATCGGGAGTCGTTGAAGATTTTAAGCAAGAAAATGACATGTGCAAAGTGATATTTTAGGAAGTTCAATCTGGTGACATCTGCAGGGTAGACTGAAAGTGGCAGAGCCTGGGGGCAGGGAGTCTATTACTGTAATTGTCAAGAAGAAAGGTAATTGGGGTCTAGGCTAGGATAGTGACTTCGGGAGCAGAAAAATGTGGAGAAATATTGAAGGCATTACGAAGAATGAGTAGATGGGGTGCCGAACAGCAGAAAGATGAAGAAAAGAGAACTCCATCACCCTAACAGACACCTGGCAGGATGTCAGCCCCTCTCCCCTGCTCTCCTGCCTGTTTTCATCACTTCAAGGTAGTTATATGGCTTTTAATATCTCCCTGGCATGTATTTTAAACTTCAACTGCCCTGTCGCCATCCATCGCCCACACTGTCATTAAGGCCCTTACGTGACGTGGCTGCACACTCATAGAGGAAATTGCAGGCTTGCATGTCTCAGGTGTCACCCAGAAAAGATGGTTTCAAAGGTCATCTCCTCCCCTGGTATCTAAGGACCCCTTCATTTCCTCTCACTGCCCTCCCCTGCTTGTATTTCAAGGATTCTGTGGGGAAATGAGAAAAGGAATCAACAGGATACCCCTGTTGTGTCTGCTGCCTCATCAGAGCCAGTAAGAATCTGCAGGAAAAATGACAAGGGCACCCAAGGAGAGTCAGTCAGAGGGAGGAGCGGGGAGAGTGAGGAAGGCGCCATCACCTGCCATCTCAGCCGGCTGAGCACAGTTGCAGCTGGTAATTATCAGGAAGCAACAGGATGCTCAACCCTCTGAGAAAGCCCGCTCCGGGAGAGTTTGCATGCTTGGGGCTTCCAGATTGATCTCTTCTCTCTACTTCGTGTGTGATTCTCCCAAAGGACTTCCTCCCCTGCCCTCCTACACACACCCCTACGCCCTTCCCATACAGGACAGAAAAAATATCATTAGCCTCAAATTCCGCATTTAAGATGTTTTGGGTGAGCCATAGATACCTAGGCAGTGTCAAAATGACACAGCTCCCCTCCTTCCCCAACACTCCACTTCTCACTGAAATTAACCGCCATTTGTAAAATAACTTGTTGTTACCAACCAGCAGAGTATCCCTGGAACAATAGCCTTCTAGATCAGACAGTACTGACTCAAAGAATAAGGATCCACCATGAACTTCAGTCTTCCTCTAGGCTCCCGCGTCTGTCTGATCCTTGCTTGCTCCTGCCCTGCCAACTGCTCTCCAAATCCCGAACAGAAGGATGGGCAGTGATTTGAATGGGCAGAGCACAAAAGCAAAGCTGTACTTCTGCTTGAATCTCTGTTGTTACACTCTCCCTGGAACTTTCTGCTACCTGGTCCCTGCTTCTAGAATGTGTCAGAAGCAGGGAAAGCAGCCAGGCAAGAGCTGTGAGGCAAGGGGTCAATGATATCAAGCTCAAAGGCAGGATCCCCACCATAGTGTTCTCACTGTGAAAGGCGCCCCTCCTGTACGGTGCTTTCACATGCATCATTGGCTTATCCTACCCAAGAAAAATAACTTGGGACTCTCATGCAGATGAATGGCTGTCAAAAGCCTGAGAAAAGTCACAGACTGCTCAAAGCAATTGGCACAACCGGGACCCTCAACCAAAGCTGTTTTGGGTGGGCTGGGGAAAGGTCTCTTGACTGACTTTATCTTCTTTCCTAGGGCTCGTTCTAAACAGTGTCTTCAGGCTGTTGGTGGATCAGGGCTGCAATGTGACATGTATGTGCGAGTGCGCTCACGCACACACACACACACACACACCACCACCACCACCACAGATTGGTAAATAAAGGAGCATGGTGTTAAATACTCAGCAGTGAGTTTTAGCCCATGTCTGCTATGTTATTTCAGAGAAAAGGAAGAGGATTCTCACATGAACTACCTTTTCCTGTCACATACTAGTCTCAAGTTATTACCACAATGTTCCTTATAAACACATTTTCCCACAAACATCCATAATTGATGGCCAGCATTGCATAAAGTACTAACAGACAATTCAACAAAATGACCTAAGGGCTACACACCCTGGGAGTAGGTATGGACCCAAAGCAGGCACCCAGGTATCAGACTTCCATCATATTATACCATGTCACGCCTGACGGATGACTCCGAGGTTCAGACAGGTCAGTCTATTTGTCCAAAGTCATTTTACTGTGGTAAAATCTGTGTGCACTGATCAGGAACAAGCTCCAAGATATATTGTTCAACCAGGTGTAAAATAGTGTGCATAATACATTATTATTTGTTGTGAGAAATTTGCTTACTTATTTATGCATTTATTCATTCATTAATTTATACATTCATATAGACCTTTTCAGGGAAAAAAAAATCACAAGATAATAGTAACTGAGATTACATCCAAGTAGGACCCTGGAAGTTAGGAAGGGAAAGAGAATTAGATTTTGCAGTGTAATTCTGTGTACCATTTGGATATTTTTGGCCATGTGTATGTATTACTTGAAAATAAGAGCATAAAACATGGCTGAGTTAGTAATTAGTGGCAGTAAGTTGCAAACCCAAGACTCAACAGAGCGAATATCATTTGTTGAAATAAGTAGGGTGCTGAAAGTGATATGGAGGAGCTTAGACTACAGAACAACTGGGGAGACATGTGAGCTGTCTCAGACAGGGGCACAGGTGTGAATGACAGTGGCAAATTCTGGAAGACTGTCCTGCTAGGACAGCTGGCATATAACAGGCTCCCAGGGAGATGAAGCTGTTTGGAGAGACAGGGTCAAATGGTGGAGGTGCTGGAAGCCTGTCTTCCTCCTTTGGACAGGTCTCCAGATGTCATCAGGAGAATGCTGTTTGGGAGCTACTTTCCTAAATGGGAGCATTATTAGCAATTGTGTCAAATTGCCTTTTCCTAAAGGTCTCTTCATGGCTGCCAGAACTTTAATGTTAATTGGACAGATTGTCTTTGGATTTGAAACACAAACTGTGATTAATGAAACAACTGTTAACGAGTTTGGCCTGGAGGTGGTTTTTGCACCTTTCTTCTCCTGCTGATACAGAATCGACAAGGTCCTGCTGTGTGTTTTCGGCCATTGTGCCTGCTGTGGGAAACCTGGCAGCTTGGTCAGAGAAGGAAGATGTTTTAGATCTGAACTCCATTGTCCCTCGTATTCTAGATGGGAAAATTGAGTCCGGAAGAGGGATGTCTCTTAGGAAATCCAGGGAGTGGGTAGGAGAGAAGGGTTACAACCCAGAACCAGCATTTTATTCCCCAAAGATCTGTATCCCTTTTTCATCCTTCCTCTGCCTTTCCCAGCTTCTTTCTGTCTCCTTCCTCACTCATTTTATGAGATCTGTCCCTGTCTTGTCAATCATTCTCATTTCTCTATTGTCCTCAGTATAGGTATGGAAGGGTGATGAATGAGTCACTCTGGAGGACAGTTGTCAAGGAAATTGACTTCTGAATCATGGAAAACAGGATTTGTAGTTCCTCTCTGCTACCTAGTATCTTGGTGATCTTGAGCAATTTCCTCTCTCTAGTATTGTGTTGACAATGGTAGCACATAGGGTATTGCAAGAAATAGGTGTACAAAGTAAATTAAGTGTTTAGCACACAGCCCACGTGATAGTGATTCTCACCATATGATGGCCATTCATGTCACCTATTTTCACCTGCTTACTGAGTCCACTTTTGCCTCTTCCACAAGTCCATCCTCACATGCCAGCCATAGTGCACCATGTAAGGTGTGCCTTGGGCCTAGGATTTTCCCTTCTAGTGTGAACCAATACACGCCCCATCTTCATGAATGCATGGAAATGCACAATAATTTTAACAACAAAAAGTTAAAGACAAAACTTACTTCAAAGGAAGAAAAAAGCTAAGATTAAAAGAAAGAAAGAAAGAAAAAGAAAGAAAGAAAAAGAAAGAAAGAAAGAAAGAAAGAAAGAAAGAAAGAAAGAAAGAAAAGAAAGAAATCCTGACATCCCAGAAACAAAGAGAAAAGAATGGATAAATAATGTGTGGGCAACCAAAGAAAACACATAGCATCTGACCCCCACTTTTGTCCTTTGGGATTAAGAATGTGATTTTAATATTTTGGCAGGAATGAAAAATATAACTTTGGTTCTACGTGAGGCAAACAACAACAAAAAGTGGTGATCAAGATTTCCAAATAAAACTGAGACTCTGAAGGTATTGACTTCCCTCCATGAAGGAAGACTAAAAGGAATTCCAGCCCATTGCCTATAAAGATTTCAAGAAGCTTATCTCTGATCAGAGATTCAGAGAGCCAAAAGGAAAATCAAAGTCCATGGTGGTTGGGTGGTAGTCAGACCGGTATACCTCTGTAAACAGGGGTGAGTCTGAATTTGTGCCACTCTCCTAGTGCAGGAGGGCCAAGCTAAGATAGAAGAGAAGGGACAAGAACCTTCCCCTGAACAGAACCCCATGGTACCTCCAGCCACTCTCTAGCTAAATGGCTCCTCTCTGCAGTCTATTGACAGCTTGGTGAGTTTTAGTCTACATCACTGCTGCATTCATTTTGGGGGACCCTTTGCACAATAAATAGGATAAGCAGCAGATCAGACAGAGCTGACGAGAGTTGTATTGAACTGAAGACAAATCTGAGGACATTGTTCAAAATGTAGCAGGGAAAAAAGATGAGGAGAAAAGAGATTATGATATGTGTGAGTTAAAATGAGAATGCTCCAGTTAATTTCTAGAAGAAAGCATCAGAAAAGCAGTGGAATAGTGAAGGAGCAATGTTTGAAAAGAGCATTTCTGACATTATATAGAATTTAAAAACAAAACGAAGCATGGATCTTCTTATTAAAGAAATATGGCATTTCAAGTATTAGAAATAAAAATGATTACCCTATGTACAACTATGATTACATGAATGGTATGAATGTACATCATGCACAACCATAGAAATGAAAAGTTGTACCCCATTTGTGTCCAATGAATCAAAATGAAGTCTGTAAAAATTAAATACATAGATAAATAAATTCATAAATAAATAAATAAATAAATAAATAAAAATGAAATGTGTCTTGGTAGATTTTATTTTTCCTGCATAAAATGGTCAATAGACCCTTATCATTTTGGGCATCTGATTTGGAGTTGAAAGGATGCATGCGTCTGGTCTTTTCATAAACTAATTATGCTTTTCATAAACTAAACATTTTATAAATAGATTTATAAAATCCTATGCCTGTACCTGAACTGGATCTTTATAGTCATGAATCATTAGTATTCCTGGATGCAAGTATCCCCACTTTTCCTTCAGAGAGGCAATCCTGAGGTACCTTCTATACAGCTTCTCAGGGATTCTTACAGGAAACATAGAGCCAGGTTGGAAAAGCAGACTCCTTCATAGGAGAGACTAGCAGGCACCCAAAAAAGACTATCAGGACCCACTAATTTATAATAGTCCCCAAGTAGAAAATCATGTGGAGTAGGGTTATGAGAGTTTGAATCTGGAAAGTGGAACCCAGGTGGCTAGGGAGAATTCCTTAACATGAGAGTCTTTTCAGTGAATAGGACTTAAAATTCTGCATAAGGTCTATCTAGGTAAGTGTGCCATATTTCTTTGAAAACAATGTATATTCTGATGTTAAGAATTATGTCCGACTGACAATGTTGTTTAAATGTTCTGTAGCTTACTTGTGTGTCCCAATTTCAAACTATAATTGTTGTTTGCTTCTCCCAATACAACCATACATGCACTTTTAAACTCTTTTGTTAGAGAGGCACTATTTAGGTTTTTGAGTCTTCTTGAAGAATTGATTCGCATGATTTGAAATGTCCCTTCTTACTTTTTCTCTTGAAACCAACTTTGTTTGATGGTAATACATCAGTACCAGTTTCCTTGGTTTAGAATTTGCATAGCAGATCTATATTCCATACATTTACTTTGAACTTCTCTGTATCTTAATAAAGGGTGTTGCTTGTAAACAGTATATACTCAGGACAATTTATTGAATTGTTTTTTTTTGTTTGGGTTTTTTTTACATATACATGACTGTAGCGTGCATTTTGGTATATTATACACACTTGTAGTATAACTTATTCTATGTTGGATCCCATTTTTGGGGTTGTACATGATGTAGAGTTACCCTGATTGTGTATTCATAGACAAGGTTAGCAGAGTTTTGACCAATTCATTCTACTGTCTTTCCTATTCCTCTCCCATTTCCCTTCCCTTCATTCCCCTTTGTCTAATCCAATGAACTTCCATTCTTCCCTCCCTACCCTCCCTTCTCTCCCTTGTTGTGGGTTAGCATCCACATATCAGAGAAAACATTCAAACTTTGGATTTTTGGACTGGTTTATTTAATTTAGCAAGATATTATCCAGTTTCATCCATTTACCAGTTAATGCCACAATTTCATTCTTCTTTGTGGATGAGTAATATTCCATTGTACATATATACCACATTTTCTTTATCCATTCATCTGTTGAAAGGCACCTAGGTTAGTACCATATGTTGGCTATTGTGAATTGTGTTGCTATAAACATTGATATGGCTCTGTCACTATATTATGCTGATTTTAAATCCAAAATACAAATCCAAAGTATAAACCAAGGAGTGGGATAACTGGGTCAAATGGTGGTTCCATTGAAGTTTTCTGAGGAATCTCCATACTGCTTTCCATAGTGGCTATACCAATTTGCAGTCCTACCAGCAATGTATGAGTGAAACTTTTCCCTCACATCCTCAACAACATTTATTGTTATTTGTATTCTTGATAATTGCCATTTTGACTATAGTTTTAACTTGCATTTCTCTAATTGCTAGAGATGTTGAACATGTTTTCATGTTTTTTGACTTCATATTTCTTCTTCTATGAAGTGTTTGTTCAGTTCGTTTGTCTATTTATTGATTGGGTTATTAGTGATTTTGGTGTTAAGATTTTTAGTTCTTTATATATCCAAGAGATTAATGCTCTATCTGATGTGCAGGTAGCAAAGGTTTTCTCCCATTTTGTAGGCTCTCTGTTCAGTTTTTGATTGTCTCCTATGCTTTGAAGAAGTTTTTTAGTTTGATACCATTCCATTTATTGATTATTGATTTTATTTCTTGTGGTTTAGGAGTCTTATTGAGGAAGTTGGTTCCTAAGCCAACATGATGGAGAATTGGGCCTACTTTTACTTCTTATAGACGCAGGGTCTCTGGTCTAATGCCTAGGTCCTTGATTGAGTTGAGTTTTGTGCAGGGTGAGAGATAGGGATTTATTTTTTTATTTTATTTTATTTTATTTTTTGCTACATATGGATTTCCAGTTTTCCCAACACCATTTGTCAAAGAGGCTATCTTTTCTTCAATGTATGTTTATGGCACCTTTGTCTAGTATGAGATAAGTGTATTTATGTGGGTTTGTCTCTGTGTTTTCTATTCTGCATCATTGGTCTTCATGTCTACTTTGATGCCAATACCATGGTGTTTTGTTACTATAGCTCTGTAGTATAATTTAAGGTCTGATATTGTGATGCCTCCTGCTTCACTTTTATCACTAAGGATTGTTTTGACTATTCTGGGCCTCTTATTTTTCCAAATGAATTTCATGACTGCTCTTTCTGTTTCTATAAAGAAATTCATCAGAACATTAATAGGAATTGCATGGAATCTGTATAGCACTTTTGGTAGTATGGCCATTTTGACAATATTAATTCTGCCTATCTGAAAACATGGGAGATCTTTCCATCTTCTGGGGTCTTCCTCATTTTCTTTTGTTAGTCTTCTGTAGTTTTCATCGTGGAGCTTTTTTACCTCTTTTGTTAGATTGATTTCCAAGTATTTTAATTTTTTGAGGCTATTGTGAAAGGAATGGTTTTCCTGATTGCCCTTTTAGCTGATGCATCATCGGTGTATAGGAGCACAAGTGATTTATAGGTGTTGATTTTATACCCTGCTACTTTGCTGAATTCATTACTGTATCCCTTTAGTTTCTTTCTTTTGTCTAATTGCTATGACTAAGGTTTCAAGGACTATGTTGAATAGAAGTGGTAAACAAGGGCATCCCTTTTTCCAGTTTTTATAGGGAATGCTTTTAATTTTTCTCCATTTAGAATGATGTTAACCTTGAGTTTAGCATATATAGCTTTTTACAATGTTGAGGCATGAACTATTCCTAGTTCTTCTAGAGTTTTGAGCATGAATGGATGCTGAATTTTGTAAAACACTTTTTCTGTATCTATTGTGATAATCATGTGATTCTTGTCCTTAAGTCCATTGATGTGATGAATTAAGTTTATTGATTTCTGTATGTTGAACCAAACTTGCATCCTTGGACTGAACCCTAGCTGATCATGGTGCACTATCTTTTAATATGTTTTTGTATGCAATTTACTAGTATTTTATTGAGAATTTTTGCATCCGTGTTCATCAGGGATATTGGTCTGGAGTTTTCTTTCCTTAATGTGTCTTTATCTGGTTTTGGTATCAGGGTGTTACTAACTTCATAGAATGAGTTTGGAAGTGTTCCCTCCTTTTCTATTTCATAGAATAATTTGAGTAATATTGGTCTAAGTTTTCTTTGATAATCTGGGAAAACACTCTGGAGAATTCATTTGGTCCTGGGTTTTTCTTGGTAGGTTTTGATGGTGTCTTCAATTTTGTTGCTTGAAATTGATGTGTTTAAATTTTCAATGTCCTCTTGATTCAATTTGGGTAGATTATATGTCTCTCAAAATTTGTTGATGTCTTCATGATTTTCTGTTTTATTGGTGTATAGGTTTATCATCTGTATTTCAATGGTGTCCATGATGATATTTCCTTTTTAATCACAAATTTCAGTAGTTTGAGTTTTCTCTCTCTTTCTCTTTGTCAGCATGGCTAAGGGTTTATCAATTTTATTTATTTTTTCAAAGAACCAACATTTTTTGAAGAACCAAATTTTGTTTCATCAGTTTTTGAATTATATTTTTGGTTCAATTTCATTAATTTTCTGTTCATTCTAATTAGTTATACCTGACAGTAGAATGCACTTTGATACATCATGTATAGATGGAGTATAATTTCTCATTCTTCTGGTTGTACATGATGTGGAGTCCACTAGTCATATAGTTATATGTAGGATAATAATGTCTGATTCTATCAACTGTCCTTTTTATCCCCATATCCCATCCCCTCCTTTCACTCTCTTCTACCTAATTTAAAGTAAATATATTCTTCCATAGCCCTCTCCCGTTATTATGAATTAGCACCCACATATCAGAGAAAACATTTGGCCTTTGTTTTTTGTGATTAGCCTATTTCACTTAGCATGGTATTCTTCAGCTCCATCCATATGCTAGAAAATTCCATATTTTCATCCTTCTTTAAGGCAGAGTAATATTCTATCATATATATACACCATATTTTCTTTATCCATTCATCTGTTGAAGGAGCTCTGATTTCAATTATTTCCCATCTTCTGCTTTTGGTGTTGATTTGCTCTTCTTTTTTCTGGGGATTTGAGATGAAAATTTAAGTTATTTATTTGTTGACTTTCTATTCTTTAGAATCATGAGCTCTAGGCAATGAAATTTCCCCTTAGAATTGCTTTCATGGCTTCCCAGAGATTTTGATATGTTTCATCAAAATATCAATATCACTTTATTCTAAGTATTTTTTATTTCATCCTTGATATCATCTGCTATCTGTTGGTCTTTCAATAATGTCTTGCTTAGTCTCCAAGTGTTAAAGTAACTTCTGTTTTTCATTTTATTTTGATTTCTAGTTTCATTGCATTATGATATGATAAAATGCAAGGTATTATCTTTATTTTGTATTTGCTAAGAATTGCTTTGTGGCCTAAGATTTGGTTTATTATAGAGAAGGATTCCTGTGCTGCTGAGAAGAAAGTTTATTCAGTTCTTGATGGATGAAATATTCTATATGTCTTTTAAGTCTAAATAAGTAATGGTATTTTAATTATATAGCTTCTTTATTTTATTTTTTGTTTTGAAGATCTATTGGTTGGTGAAAGAGGCATATTGAGTCACCCAGTATTATTGTGTTGTGATCTATTTGATTTTTGAGATTGTGAAGTGTTCGTTTGATGTAAAGAGATGCCCCATTGTTTGGGGCATAGATATTTTTGTTAATGAATAGTTCCCTTAAACAATATGAAATGCTCTTCTTTGTCCCTTCTGATTAATTTTGACTTGGAAGTTCACTTTATCAGAAAGCCCCGCATGTTTGTGAGATCCATGTGAAAGATAAGATTTTTCCCATCCTTTTACCTTCAATCTGTGGATGTATTTGCCTATGAGATGGCTCTCTTGGAGACAGTATATGGTTGTGTCTTGTTTTTTAATCCATTCTGCAAGTCTATCTCTTTTGATTGATGAGTTTAGGCCATTTACATTCAATGTTATTGAGAAATGATTTTTATTCCTTGTCATTTTGAATTGTTTCTGGTTTTTCCTTTGAATTAGTTTCTCCTTTGATTGACTATTCTTCTAGTGTAATTTCTCACTTTGCTGGTTTTCAATTTTATTTTTCATTTCTTCTTGAAATATTTTGTTGAGTATGCTTTGTAATTCAGGCTTTCTAGTTGTGAATTCTTTTAACTTGATTTATCATAAAAGTTTTTTTTATTTTATCAATTCTGAAGCTTAATTTTGCAGAGTATAAAATTCTTGGTTGACATTCATTTTCTCCAGAGCTTGTAATATATTATTCCAAGACCTAGCTTTCAGGGTCTGGGTTGAGAAATCACCTTAGATCCAAATTAGTTTTCCTCTAAATGTGACCTGTAATTTTTATCTGACAGTCTTTAAAATTCTATTCTTAATCTGTATGTTAGGCATTTTCATAATAATGTGCCTCAGTGTTAAGCTATTGCAATTTTGTATATTTTGGATCCTGTATGCTTCCTGTATTTGATTTTTCCATTTCACTCTTATGCTTTGATAAATTTTAAAATATTATTTTATTGAAAAGATTACACATTCCTTTGGTTTGTATCTCCAAGTCTTCATATATCCCAATAAAACTTAAGTTTAGTCTTTTCATGTTAGCCCATATTTCTTGGAAGTTATGTTCATGGTCTCTTAACATCTTTTCTCAAAGGTCAACTTTGTTTTCAAGATTGTATATTTTGTCTTCATTCTCTGAAACTCTGTCTTCCAAGTGGTAAAATCTGCTGGTGATTCTTTCTAGTTAAATTATGATTTGGTTTATTGATTACTTCATTTCGAAAATTTCACTTTTTTTTCAGAATCTCTCTTTGTTGAATTCATCTTTTGCTTCCTCTATTTTCTCCCTTACATTGTCCTTTACCTCACAGATTTATTTACCTATGAACATTCTAAACCCTTTCTCTGACATTTCTTCCACAGAAGTGTCAATGAACTCTGTTATTGAAGAATTTTTGTTTGTTGGAGCAATTTGTTCTCTTGCCTTTTCATATTGTTTCTGTGGCCATCCATCTAACAGTTGATTTTTGAGGCAGCAGAAATTCTACCTTGTGGACTTATAGTGTCCCTGAATGTTTCCAGTACCTGACAGTTTAGGAGGAGACAGATAATAACAACTGAGGCAAACAACTTACAGCATAAAACTAAATAGCTACTGCTACAAAATCTACAAGGTTGATTTTCACAATAATCAGAAATTATATGATCATTTATTCCCCACAGTCACCACAATAAGTTTACAAAAGGGTTTACAATTTCAAGTGGTGAACAGAGATGTGATGTAGGATGGGATAATTATAAGGAAGGAGGAGAGGAAATAGAAGTAAAAAAATTAAAGGAGGAGTGAAAGAGAGAACAATAGGATTGGCTGTTAGTGAAGGAAAAGAAAGAGAGAGAGTCGAGGGCAATTGGTGAGAGAAAAATGTATAAAATAAAAATTTTAATAAAAAATAAAAGATTACAAGAACAAAATTGATATATAATAACCAAACATCTGAGTCCTCAAAGTACTGGTCCATGAAAAATAACTGCCTTCAAAAAAATGCTAGAAATGAGAAAAGATAAGATATTTGAATATGTATAAGCATCCAGTTAGAGTTATGTAAGGGGAAAGTAAAAGAGATGGGGTGGTAGAAAAGGATTTGTAGATTCAAGAGGTGAATGGGGCAAAGGCAGAGGAGACATAGGGAGAAGAAGAAAAAATAGAAGTAAAAGAATTACAGGAAGAGAGAGAACGAGCAACAGAGTTTAGCTGTTAGCAAGAAAAAAGAAAGAAATAGAAAGAAAATGAAACAGAGATGCAAAAGAGACAATAAAAAACCCTTTCAAAATGTAACCAAAAACCCTAACCCTCAAAAAAAAATACCACAAAAAATAGCTACCTTCAAGAAATGCCAAAAATGAAAAAGCTGAAATAAATATGTATGTATACAAATTTATAAATGTTCATCTTGTGTTAATCAGTACACATTCAAAACAACAACAACAAAAAATAAATAAAAACAAAATAACAGATGAGTCGATGAGAGTATTTGCCTGCTCTCTGTGCCAAAATGCCTGTCTGTTTCTCGGCTTCGCTTCTCAGTGGGATGGTGTGAGGAGCTGTGGAAGATGCTTTCAGCTTCACTTCCTGGCTATCCTTGCTGCTGGGTTCCCTCAGGAGGGTTTCTGCAAGTGGAGCTCCCAGATCTGGGGATTCTCTCTGGCATCGCCCCAGGTGTTTCATTGTCATTAATGAATCAATGAACTTCTTGGACTGTACTCCACTACTCTCCCCAGGCCACCACTTGTGGGAAGGGGAAGTCACTCCTTCACTGTTGTTGAGGGATTGTTGTGGTTTGGATGTGAGGTGTCCCCAAAAGCTCATGTGTGAGACAATGCAAGAGGGTTCAGAGGAGAAATGATTGGGTTGTGATAGCCTTAGCCCAACTAGTGAATTAATCCCCTGATAGGGATTAACTGAGTGGTAACTGAAGGTGGGTAGGGTGGGATTGGAGGAGGTGGGCATTGGAGGTGTGGCTTTTCTGTTTTTTTCCCTTTTTTTTTTTTTTTTTTTTTGGTGCTGGGGATTGAACCCAGGGCCTTATGCATGCAAGGCAAGCACTCTAGCACTCTACCAACTGAGCTACATCCCCAGCCCCGGAGGTGTAGCTTTGAGGTATGTATTTTGTTTATGGTGAGTGGACTCTCTCTCTGCTTTCTGACCATCATGTGAGCTGCCTTCCTCACTAGGCTCTTCACCATCATCTTCTGCCTTACCTTAAGCTCCAAGAAATAGAGTGGACTGTCCAAGGACTGAGACCTCTGAAACCATGAGCTCATGAATAAACTCTTCCTCCTCTAATTGTTCTGGTTGGGTCTTTTAGTCACAGCAGTGAAAAAGCTGACTAAAACAAGAGGTACTGCCCTGTTTAGGCCTCTTTAGGACTGTTTCTGAGCACTGAGCTCAGTCACTCCGTGGGGTTGTTTCTCCCTGCTGCTGGTGCTGCACACTGCTGGGTGCAAGGGATGGAGGAGGTAGGGCAGGATTTCTCCCACTTCTCTGATCTATATTACCCCCAGGCAAAATGGTCTCCATGCCAGAGATTCTCCTGCTTTGCTATGCGCAGTTTAGATCTAGTGGTTGGAGTCCTCCAGATTCATGTATTGGTTTCATCCCCAAACTCACAGATCTAAGTTCCAGGTCTGAGTTCATGCCTCAGTCTCAGGGAGGTACTAAAATGCCTCCAGCTTGGGCTCCCCATTCACGACAGGCAGACTGTGACTTTCATGCACCAGTTTAATAAGACTCAATAGCCTCTGAATGGGCCCAGGGCAGGCTGCCCCTCTGATCCGGGGAATCCCCACACCAAGACTTTCCCAGCACGTTTAGATCTTTCTTGACCTTGTGTAGTAATTTTCCCCACTCCCACCCAGAGCTCAGTGCCAGTTCTGTGCCTTAGCCTTATTTGATGTACCCCAGCTTCCACAGTCTTCAAGGCTCTCTGTTCAATATTGAGAATTGGTGGAGTGTCATTTTGTTTGTTTGTTTGTTTTTTCTCTCACCTCACAGAGAAATAGCTTTCTCACTGAGACCTGAGTCACGGGGCTTTGAGAAAAGCCACTTCCCACTGATCTGCCATCTTGTCTCTAGGACAATTTTTTTTTTAATCTGACCTGAAAATCTTCCATTTTATTCAGTGTTTTCTACATTTACATTTTTATTTGTTCTAAGTAGTTGTACATAGTAGTAGAATGCATCTATACATTTTGATAGATCATACATAAATAGAGTATAATCTCTCATTTTTCTGATTGTACATATTGCAGGATCACACCGGTCATGCAGTCATATATGTACATGAGATAATAATGTCTGCTTCACTCTGCTATCATTCCTACCCCATAACCCTTCCCTCCCTTTTCTCCCCTCTACCTAATATAAAGTAATTCTATTCTTCCCTATCTCCCCCACTTATTGTGAATTAGCTTCCGCATATCAGAGAAAATATATGGACTTTGGTTTTTTGGGTTTGGTTTTTTTCACTTAGCTTGATATTCTCTCACTCCATCCATTTACCAGCAAATGACAGAATTTCATTCTTCTTTAAATCAGAGTAATATTCCATCATATATATATAAATAAATATAAAAATTTAAATATATATATATATATATATATATAAATTTTCTTTAACCATTCATCTCTTGAAGGGCATCTAGGTTGGTTCCAAACTATTGTGAATTGAGCTGCTATAAACATTGATGTGCCTGTGTTACTGTAGAATGTTGATTTTAAATCTTTTGGGTATAAATCAAGGAGTGGGATAACTGGGTCAAATGGTGGTTCCATTCCAAGTTTTCTGAGGAATCTCCATACTGCTTTCCAGAGTGTTTGCACCAATTTGCAGCCCCACCAGCAATGTATGAGTGCACCTTTTTTTCCACATCCTTCACAACACTTACTGTTGCTTGTATTCTTGATAATTGTCATTCTGATTAGAGTGAGATGAAATTTCAGTGTAGTCCTAACTTGCATTTCTTTAATTGCTGGAGATGTTGAATGTTTTCATGTTTTTTGACTATTCATATTTCTTCATCTGTGAAGTGTTTGTTCATTTCCTTCACCCATTCTTGATTGGATTATTTGTGGGGATTTTGTGTGTGAAGCCCTTTGAGTGTTTTATAGATCCTGGAGATTAATGCTTTATCTGAAGTGCATGTGGTAAAGATTTTCTCCCAATCTGTAGGTTCTCTCTTCACATTATTGATTATTTCTTTTGCTGGAAAGAAGCTTTTTAGTTTGAGTCTATCCCATTTATTGATTCTTGATTTAACTTCTTGTGCTTTAGGGATCTTGTTAAGGAAGTCAGATACTGGCCAACATCATGGGTACAACCAGAGAAACAACAGCTGTATTTCATGTGTGTATAACGAATCAAAACAAATAAATTTAAAAAATAAATAAATTAAAAAAAACCCATGGTGGAAATTTGGGCCTACTTTTTCTTCTAGTAGTTGCAGGGTCTCTGTTCTGGTGCCTAAACCTTTGATCCACAGTGAATTGGGTTTTGTGCAGGATGAGAAATAGGGTTTAATTTCATTTTCTTACATGTGGCTTTCCATTTTTCCCAGCACCATTTGTTTAATAAGCTATCTTTTCTCCAGTGAATGTTTTTGGCACCTTTTTCTAGTATGAGATAACTGTATTTATGTGGGATTGTCTCTGTGTCTTCTATTCTGTACTATTAGTCTACATGTCTGTTTTGATGCCAATACCAAAACAGTGGTAGTTTGAGGTCTGGTATTGTGATGCCTCCTGCTTCACTTTTCTTGCTAAGGATTGCTTTGGCTATTCTGGGTCTCTTATTTTTCCAAATGAATTTTATGATTGCTTTTTCTAGTTCTATGAAAAGTGTCATTGGGGTTTTAGTAGAAATTGCATTGCATCTGTATAGTGCTTTTGGTAGTATGGCCATTTTCACAATATTAATTCTGTCTGTCCAGAAGCATGGGATGTCTTTCTGTCTTCTAAAGTCTCCTTCAATTTCTTTTTTTAGTGTTGTTTTCATTGTAGAGGTCTTTCACCTGTTTTGTTAGATTGATTTTCCCCTAAACATTATTTGCTTTTCTTTCTCTTTACTCTGTATTTTAGTCATTTTTATTATAATGTGTCTTGGTGTGGATCTGCTGTAGTTTTGTACATTTGGGGTTCAGTAAGCCTCCTGTATTTGATTTTCTATTTCATTCTTTAGGTTTGGGAAATTTTCTGACAATCTGTCATTGAAAAATTGTGCATTCCTTTGGTTTGTATCTCTGCTCCTTCTTCTATCCTAATAAGTCTTAAATTTGATATTTTCCTGTTATCCTATAATTCTTGGAAGTTCTGCTCATGGATTCTTACCATCTTCTCTGCATGGTCAACATCATTTTCTATATTAAATATTTTGTCTTCATTGTCTGAGGTTCTGTCTTCTAAATGGTGTAGTCTATTGGTAATGCTTTCCATTGAATTTATAATTTGATTTATTGATTCCTTCATTTCAAGGATTTCTACTTGGGTTTTTTTTTTCCAAAATCACTCTTTATTGAAGTGATCTTTTACTTCCTGTATTTTCTCTTTGATTTCACTCTGTATACCATCTTTTACTTTGCACATCACATTAACTATGTACGTTCTAAACTCCTTCTTGGATGTTTCTTCTATTGTGTTGTCAGTTCCTTCTCTTATTGGGGCATCTTGGTTTATTTGTTGCATTTTGTTCCCTTATTTTTTTCCATCTTGTTACCTATGTGTTTTCCAATCTAGTTGTATGGATTTGAGGCAATACACATTCTACCCTGTAGACCTATATTGTCACTAGGGATTTCCAGTATCCCACCTTTAACAGGGAGAACCAATATCAATAGCACTCAGTGCAAACAATATACAGCCTAACATCTAACAGCTCCTAGCTAAGTGTCCACTGCCCTTTTGCTATGAACAGCAATGATGAGTTCAATCACTGTCCACAATAAAAACAGAAAATTTGGCAAATGGCTTTACATTCTCAAATAGTGGAAAAAGAAAGAAAGGAAACAGTGCAGGTCATGGTGTTCATGAGGGAGAAAGAGAGAAGTCAGAAGCAAAAATTCACAGGACGAGTGGAAGAGGAATCAACAGAGATTGGCTTTTAGGTGGAGAAAAGGTAGAAAGGGAATCTAGAAAGACAGACAAGAGAGAGGAAGAATACATATAGAAAGAAGAAAAAAAACCAAAATATAAGAATATACAAAATACACAACAGAACTGCAAAACAGCATGCATATATCACTGTCTTCAACAAACTGATGCACAAAACACCCTATTCCAAATATGGTGGACAGAGATGACAGAGAAGAAAAAAATAAAAATAAAATAAATCTTGGTGGAAATTGAACAACTGTCTCTGCTAGTGTCCAAAGGCTCCTCAGCCCTGTCTTTGACTTCCCACAAGACTGCCTGGCCCAGACAGGCCCTAGCAGACCCAGTCACTATCTCGCCACTCTGGGCTTCACATGCCCCAGTCCGAACATGTTGCAGTCCCAAGCTCTCAATGCCACTGGAATTTGGAAAGAGACCACCTCCCCATACAGAGGTAGCAGTGTCTCAAGATGGCAGTGGCAGCAAACCCATAGGCACCCCAAACAAACCCCAGGCTCTGGCCGGTATCTCAGAATGAATGTAGCTGCGTGCAACCAACCCTGGAGTCTCCCTGGTAGCAGACCTCTGGGCAGTGGTTGAAGTGGTAGTAGCAGGAGTTTGTGGCAGCAGGCAGGAGGTCAGCAGCAGCTGAAGAAGTTGGTGGCATTGGCAGCAGGTGAGGGGACTCACAGCCACAGCTGCACCCAGAGAGGAGACCTCCAGGTGACCTCCAGGGAGTGGCAGTGACTTTGGAGGCAGTGGTGTCATTGGTAGTAGCAGTGGCCGCAGCAGTATAGATGGCAACTGGGCGTCCAAGGCAGTATTGAGGACAACAGAGCTCTGGGGACGGCAACTGTGACAGTGTCAATAGCAGTGCCCAGAGAATATACTTCCAAGCACCTGCAGCAGAGGTGTAAGGGGCAGCTATGTCCCAGTATAAAACCTCTGGGTGATGGGAGTGGTGCCAGGAAAAAGACCTCCAGAAGTGCATGGCAGAGGCCTCAGGGAGAGCTGCCTCCTGCCCCCCAGGGAAAACCTCTGGGCCATTGCATGGGCAGCTGAGGCACCTGGGAAAAATACCTCCATTTACATTTAATGTAATTATTAATAAATCTGAATTTAAGATTAAATAACACCTCTTTATCCACAATTTTGCTTTCATGGTTTCAATCACATGTAGTAAACCATATTCTTAAAATACTACAAAATAATCCCTAAGGTTGAAATTGTGTACTGTTCCGAGTAACATGATGAAATCTCACACTGTCCCTCTCCACTCTGCCTGGTGTGTGAATCAGGCCATTGCCCAGAGGATCCATACTGTTCTTGCTTCCTGCCCTTTATCGCTTAGTAATTGTCTCAGTTGTCAGGTCAACTGCTCCAGCATCTCAGTGCTTGTGTTCCAGGACCTTTTTTACTTAACAGCCCCAAAGTAAAAGAGAAGTGACACGGACAATTGTATTACAGCATATTTCTGATATTTCTGTAACCATTATTTACGACTCTGAGTTGTTGGTAATATCGTAGTGTATCTTATCCATATATTAAGCTTTATAATAGGAATATTCATAGTAAAAAAATGCTGATATATGTAGGGTTCAGTATCATCTGTGGTTCCAGGCATTCACTGAGGGTCTTGGAATTTATACATCTCCTGTGAATAAGGGAGGACTACTCTACCACCTTCCTGTTTGTTTCCCAAAAATATCCCTATTGTTTGTTTCTGTTGTTTGATTCCATTGTGATTTGGGGTTGATCAAATACTATTAGTATTTCATTCTAGCCTTCAGCAGTTAAACTAAAAACATCTATGCCTCTGTGGTTCTGCTAGTTACTCCAGGTATTAAAATAATCTATCCTTAACTTCTCACAACCTATTTTGAACTAATAGTATACCATTTCATGCTTATTTGAGAACTTTATTATAGCATAATTCCATTTATACTCTCTTCCATTCTTTTCTTTTGCATTTTATTTTGCATGTCTCACATACATTGTTATAACTTTTGCTTTAACCAACCAATTTTATTTCTAAATAATCTAAGGAAAGGAGAAAGATATTTTTATATATATTTACCTACAAATTGATCATGTTTAGTGTTCTTCCTTGCTCCCTGTACATCTGATTTTTTGCTACAATTTTCCTCCTGCCTAAATAATTGTCTTTGGTTTTTTCTCAGAGTGGAAAACATGCTCTTGATTTTTGTTTGTTAGAAAACAATTCAATTTTAAGAAAAATATTTACTGGATCAATGATTCTAGTTAATAGTTATTTCAGTTAATTTTTCATGAGCACATTGATCTCTGTCTTCAATTACTGCTTGTAAGAATTCAGTAAGCATTCTCCATATGTGATATTTATGTTTCTCTTTCCCCTATTCATGTTTTTTCTTTTTTTCTCCTGGATTTTGGTAAAATTTATCCATAGTGATTAAATGTGGTTTTCTTATGTTTCTCTGCATAACATTTTCTGAACTTCTTCAATCTTTGAGTCGGTATTCCTGATTAAAGGTAGAATGCTTGTAACATTATTACTTCATATATTTTTCTACTTTACTCTTTCTCTTTTTATCCTTCTGTAACTCCAATGAACACATTCTAGTTGCTTGATATTATGACACTTGTTACAAAGTGTCCAATATCTCTTTTTCAATGTACTTTTCTTCTATCCAATTATTTTTATTTCAGATAAATATATTATTTTTTATTTCTAGAATTGTTTGCTTCATTTTTGAAATTTTATAATCTTTCCTGAAATTCAATAACTTTCCTCCAGTTATATTAAAGTTTTCTTAAATATTTCCTAACCTACTTATCATTTTCATTTATAAGTCCTTGTCTGCTAATTCCAACATGCTACATATCAATAGGTCTCCTGGTGGATGTTTGTTTTCTCTTGACTACAGATTATATCACCATGTTTAGTATAAAGCCAAATAACTTTTATTATGGATTGGATACTATAGATGATGAAGTATGAAGACTCTGGATTAAGTTATCTTCCTTTATAGAGCCTTGAATTTTATTCTGACAGGTAAATTACAGACAGATCACCAAATCTTAGAGGCTTAGATTTGGGTCTTGGAAAAGTTGTTGATTTCAGTTTTCTCCTGGACCTTCATCCTACAACCTGTATTTTCTTCATTTCAATGGAAACCCAAAGTATTTACAATTTCATGTTACATAACTAAAACTGAACCCAAAATTCTGTCTACCATGAGGTAAACAACTACTGGAGTCTCTTCTCAGAAATGTAGGGCTCCCAGGAGCTGTTCTGTCCATAGGTACTTAGATTTTCCACTTACTGATGCACATAGACATTAACACAGAATTGGGGGGAAATTATATTCAGATTTTTAGAACACCCTTCTCTGGGGTTCACCCTTTTTCAGTGCTTCTCCCTCCCTCTTAACTTCAAATTGCTCTCCTTGTCCCAAGAGGTATCCTTTGGGTTTTTAGGCAAATAAGACTGCACACTCTGTTTAGTTTCCTACGCCTGTGAAAGGACAGGGTGTGCTTCTCTTTCATATAATATTCCATGAGTTCTTGCATGTCGTCTACCTGCACAAATGATGATATTGATGGAACTCAGAGAATGGCAATCTGAAGACAGATGAGTGACTAAACTGTGACATGAAGGCAAACTACCCTACCTTGCACTTTTGTGTTAATGGGAAACAAACCTTGTTGCTATAAAAACCTAAACTTTTAGAATCTATTGGTTACTATGGTGGCGCCAATATAACACTTTGCAATGGGGTCCTAAATGTGTATATTCATATTTCCATATTCATTTACTTAAAAACATAACATTTAAAAAATATTTTTGCTCACAAATTGATTGCTAATCTCATATTAGATAATATGTCCCCAAAAAAGAGGTAAGCTGGGTCTGCGATCAGAATTTAAATACAGCACTAAATGCAAGGCACATGCCAGGTGCTATTTGCTTCTGTTATTTTGGGAATCCCAGTGTATGCCATCTGAGGACAATTTTCCCACTACTTTCCTTTGTTCTAACTGCCAGGACTGTCCCAATAGCTTGTCATGAGGTCATTTGGGCTTTCACAGGGTTGGCAAATGCACCATTTACTATGAAGTATTTGGCAGTACAATTTTCTCATTAGCCTGTAATATTTAAGATGGTGTGATACTCCCTTTCACTAAATCATCTCCATGATGTCAAATTAAATCCCTAATTTGTCAACTAAGCCAATGAATTGATTTCTTAGTCCTTGAACATATCTTTGGTTATAACCCATTGCTGAAAAGAAAATTTTGACATTGTAAACATTTAAAGTGAGGTTGATGACAATGGCTGATGAAGAACAATTTCTGCCATTCCAACATTAGAGCATGCAAGTCTCATGTCACCAAGCTTGCTTTTCAGTACGATAAAAGTTGAAGTCTGCCACTTGGCATCAGAATCTGGCACTGGCATAGTTATGAAAAATAAATACAAACATGAGCTCTGCAATGAAGTGGTAGTCTTAGTTATAAAGCAATAATGAAGAAAGTCTAAGGAATGCTAACAGTATTTTTAGGCTATCTACATATTAATTAGTATGTAGGCCCAAAAACAAATATATTTTCTTTAGCTTCATATAATAGTGAAGAATTTAAACCAAAGTAATTGTCCATCCAATTAAGAATCTGATTTCTGAAATTCATAAATTATTGGTGGGACTGCAAATTACTACCACTCTGGAAAGCACCATGAAGAGTCCTCAAAACACAGGAATGAGATCTGGGTGTGGTAGCTCATGCCTGCAATCCCAGACACTGGAGACTGAGGCAGGAAGATCACTAAAATAAAATAATAATAATAATAATAATAATAATAATAATAATAATAATGGTTTAGGGATATAGCTCAGTGATAAAGGACCTCTGGGTTCAATTCCCAATACCAAAACAATGAAAAGAAAAGAGAAAAAAAAGCTAGGAATGGAACACCATACAATGCAGCTATCCCACTCCTTGATATAATAAAATCAGCATACTATAGTGATATAGCCACTTCCATATTTATAGCAGCACCATTCACAATAGCCAAATTATGGAATCAGCCAAGATGCTCATCAATAGATGCATGGATCAAGAAAATGTGTAATATATATACAATGGAGTTTTACTCAGCCATAAAAAAGAATGAAAGCATTTGCTGGTAAAATTGGTGGAAATGGAAAATAGTCTACTAAGTGAAATAAGCCAGACTCAGAAAATCAAGGGCCAAATGTCCTCAATCATATGTGGAAGCAAGAGCAAAAAAAGAAAGAAGGCAGGAGGGGAGAGATCAGATATCACAAAGATGTAGGGAAGATCAGTGAAGTAGAAGGAGATTGAGAGTGAGAGAGCAAGAGGGATGGGAAAAGAGGAAGTATGGAGTGAACCTAACAAAATCACATTATATGCATATATAAATATGCCACGGGGAACTTCACCTTTATGTAAATGTAAAAGATATCAATCAAAAATAAATAAGTAAAAGAGGGAAAGGAAAATCAGTAGAATAGAGAAAGGAGAATAGCTGAATGAAGAAGAGGAGATAAAGGGTGGGGCATTGGGGACTGAAATCAAATTCCATGCATGCATGATTTTCTCAAGATGAACCAAACTACTCTGTATAACATAATGATCTAATAAACATAATAAATAAAGAATAAAATAGAGAAAATTAAAAAATAATAATAATCTGACCTCTGCAGTCAAGCTTAGCAAACTCAAATGCATATCAGTTGGGGTGTGATTTGGGCAAGCACTGTAAATCTTAAATCTCCTTGTTTATTACTGTTTCCTCAAATTTAAAATAATAATAGTAAGTGTACTGAGTATTGTCTTTTCAAATTCACAACATCCTGTGTTCCTAACTGCGCCCTTGGATAACAAGGTCTAGGAGGTTATTATCCATATTTCTGTACATCTTGTTGGTTGCATTGCAATATGGTTTTCTACCAATGAGATGCCCTCCTGCAAATTTACAGAACAAAGGAAAGGAAGAGGCATTCTTCTTTTGACTTTAGCCTCAATGGTGCAAACAGACTAAGCTGATGCTGGAAGCAGCAGGCAAGAAGATTTGCCCCCCAGGGGAGGTGCTGGCCCATAGCAGACTCCTCCAGTAGATGCACAGTACCTGACATCTGCAGGAGCAGTGGCCATGCTGCCTAGGGAAGTAGCTTCTGGTGTTGGCGTAGACCTCATCCACTTACAGGTGTGTCTCGGACTCCTATTCTTTCATACACCAAGTAATTTGGGTTGAATCTGAAATTGTAAACATTGTCCTCTCAAGGTGGAAGATTATGTCGTATTCCAAAAAAAGTGAGTTACTATTTGTTTGTAATAATAGAGGTTAACTTAGGTGGGCAAAAATTGCAATCCCCATGTCTTGGGCAGCAGCCTGAACCTCAGTTCAGTTATTTTGTCCATAGTCAATTTACTTAATCCCTCCTCAATGCAAGAGTGAGTTAGTGGTCAATCAGATATTTGGAAATAATTTACAAACAGAATCTGGGCTTTTCAAATCTGGCTCTGTCCTTTCTAATATTTATCTCTCGCTTTCCAGAAATTGGAATGACTCCAAATTTTGACTACTACTTTTGTAAACAGAATTACCAAGAACATTCAATCAAAGCTTTAGATCCTCTGAATGATGCCAACTAGGGCTGAGATAAGCCATGAAAAAGAAAACTTCACTTCTTTTGCATGTCAACTCCCTCTCTAGGATACAAACTAATTTGGATCATTCTTTATTGCTTCAGATAATAGTTTGTAGATGTTCATGTTAATATTTTGTCCATTGTTATAGTTCAGACACAAGATGTCCCCCAAGAGTATGAGAGAATGCAAGAATGTTCAGAGGTGAAAGGGTAAGATTATGATAGCTGTAATTTAATCAGTGGATTAATCCATTGATATGGATTAGCTGGGTGGTAAACATATGCAGCTAGGTTGTGGCTATATGAAGTAGGTCTCCAGGGGTGTGTCTTGGGGTTTTATATTTGTCTCTGGTGACTAGAGCGCGCTCTCTCTCTCTCTCTCTCTCTCTCTCTCTCTCTCTCTCTCTTTCTCTTTCTCTCTCTCTATCTTTGCTGGTTGCCATGTCCTGGGCTGTGTCCCTCTGTCACCCCCTTTCCACTATGATGTTCTGCCTCACCTCAAGCTGTGGAGTCAGCTGACCATGGATTGAACCTCTGAAACCATGAACAAAAATAAGCTTTCCCTCCTCCAAGTTGTTCTTGTCTGGTTTTTTGGTTGCAGCAACTGAAAGATGATTTAAACATCCATTGTTTGCTGTTGTAATCAGTGGGAGGGCAAGTCTGACAGAGGTTCATTTGATCATTAGTGGAAGCAGTTGTTGATTTTCACATAAATATTTTTATCGGTGTACTTCATTGATCTATAGCTGCATAACAACTTGTTTCAAAACAGAGTGGTTTAAGATAATAGCATAACTTTTTTTTTCTCACAGTTCTTTTGTTGGATGACCTGGCTGAGGGGGGTGCATCTTTTATTTTCTATAGCTTTGGGTGGAATCTTTTCCTCAGTTGACTTCAGCTGGCATTGAATGGTCTTGGTTAGAAGCCATAGTAAACCTTAGTTCACATATCCAGAGCCTCAGAGTTCTTCTACACAGACTTTTCCCACAACTTGCCTGGAGTTCCTCTCTAAACAGTGGTCTTAGAGTGACTGGACTTCTTACAAGAGAGCTGGCATGGCAGAGAGAAGAATCAGAAGCTTCTAGTCTCTTCAAACCTGGTTCAGAGGACCTAAAATGTCATTTCTGTTGCCTTCTATAGATCAATGCATGTAAGAAGCCTGGAATTAAGGAGAGGAGAAATGGTCTCCACCTCTTGAAGGAGTGGCATCATGAAGAAGGAACAACTGGAACCCACTTTTAGATACTATCTAAAGGACTGTTTTAATCAGCTTTTTCACTGCTGTGACTAAAGGACCCAACCAGAACAATTTTAAAGGAGGAAAAGTTTATTTGAGGGCTCACAGTTTCAGAGGTCTTAGTCCATAGAATTCTGGCTCCATTCCTTGGGACTCAAGGTGAGCCTGAACATCATGGCGGAAGAGTGTGGCAGAGGGAAGCAGCTCACATCATGGTGATAAGGAATCAGAGACAGACTCCACTTTCCAAAAACAAAATATATACCCCAAACCATGCCCCAATTCCAATCTCCTCCAGCTACACCCTACCACTTCAATCAATCCCATCGGGGATTAATTCACTGATTGGGTTAAGACTCTTAAAACCCAATCATTCCTCCTCTGAACCCCTCGCATTGTCTCACATGTGAGCTTCTGGAGGACACCTCACATCCAAATCATAACCCTAACCAACCATGAAAGCACATGCCCTGCCCTGCCCCCCGCACACTCACAAACATAACATTTTGGTGAACTGAAAGAACAGAGAGTACAAACCCTTCAGTTTTTATATTTTGCACCTTAAGTATTAGGAAAAGCAATAAAATTTAAATATTTGTTAATTCTAAGCAGCTAAGTGCATGGTTGTTTGCCACACTATTCTGTTGGTTTTTTGGTTTGGTTGTTTGTTTTATAGGTTTAAAAACTCTTCAAAATAAAGGGCTTTTAGAAGTCCTGAACCCTGACATCTGTTTCTGTAGATCACACAGACTCCTACAGCTGGACACAATCCCTTGGTGTCTACCCTCCTTCCAGCTCTAACAGCCTGCAATTCAACCTCCAAGGAGGAACGGGGTGGGATCCTGCCAATCTCCCTCCTTAGAGCTGTGCTCCTGAGCTTTCTCCTGTGCCTGGGACCACTTCACTCCCAGGCTGCTCTTAATCATCCTCCCAGTCACTCAGCTCCACAGCAGTCCTCTTCTTCAGGATGTTTCCAAACCCTGAAGGTTGCTCATCACTCCACTCTCCCCCTCATTACCAGAATTGCTGCTCATGTTTAACTCACTAAAGAATGATCTACCATTATTGCTCCAGAAATGACCCTGCAACAGGGTCTATCTCCCTTCACCATCCATCAAGCTGAAGAGAGCAATTAGAGAAATTGCATGAACCAGGACTCTGTCCACTGGGGTCACACCGGTGATTGTGACTCCCTAGTCCAACCGAGGAATACCTTCAAGTAGGTCCACTTTGAAATGAAAGAGAGTTCTGAGAAGTTTTGCAGACATATGAGAGGAAATTTATTCATTAACCAAACTTCCTCATCCCTTATACAGAAATAATAATAATCTGATATATGAAAATATCCTGAAGGTTAAGTGCAAGGACACCTAAGTCACAGGTGTTCACTCAACCCTGTTTGGAAGAATTGACGATAAGAAACACCCTGATTGCCCCTGTCTGGGTGAATGATGACATAAATCACAGTACTTGCACACAAAGGATCAATACTCAGATGTTTTAAGAATTGAGATAATATCATATGCCCTGACACGGAAAGATTCTTACATTTTAAATTAAGATGAAAATTTGCAGAGGTTTTATGGTTATACAGTATGATCCTACTTTTTAAAAGGCAAGATTTTATTCACATGTATGTATTGTTATAAGTAAGAAAAAAGTTAAAATGACTGTCTTTCAATGAATACCTCTTTCTGCCACACGGTTATTTGTGTGCATATACCTACTTATTTAATCATTCCTCACAGCATGGGATTGTTTTTTTATTACCATTTTTTCATCTGTGGAAACTAAAATTCTCAAAAGTTAAGAAAGTAGTTTCTGATCTTCTAGCTAGGAAATAATGGAGTTTGTAGGTACTTCTTAATTCACCTATCACAAGAGCCCACATGCAGGGCTAGCAATATAACTCAGTGATAGAGTGCTTGCCTAGCACATGTGAAGCCTTGAGTTGGATCCTCAGCACTGCATAAAATAAATAAAATACAGATACTGCATCCATCCATCTACAACGAAAAAGATTAAAATTAAAAAAAAAAAAGAGGCTGCATGCTTGCCCAGTTCACCTTACTGCTAGACTTCTAACTTTTCCGCCGCTCTCACTAAAAACATTATCTTACTCCATGGCTTTGCAGATATTCTTCTTTCTTCTGATAGTCTTGTCTGACTCCCTTTACTCTGGATGAAAAATTTTTATTGAAGCATCCTTACATATGGTAACATTTGCATAAAGATTCTTAAATCTGTTTTTCTGAATAGCTAAAATGTACACATGGTTCAAAATGCAAAAATTATATTTAACTCCATTCCTCAGTAACTCAGTTCTCCACAGCCAAGTTGACCAGTATTCTGTTTCCTGTGTATGTTCTCTAAAAGAATTTCATTTACATGCAAGCACACACACACAGATATCCCTTTTAAATTTTTTACACAAATACCAGAATTCTATTCATCCTATTTCTGCCCAATAGACTTAGATAATTTAATTCCTACGTGTGAAAAGAATCCCCATTTTTCAATTTCTTAATAGTCCATTATATGGAAATTACCTATGTCTTTAGAATGTGACCTATTAACAGCCAGAGAGGTAGTTTGCAATCTTTACTCTTACAAACAGTGCTGCAAATTATTAATAATTTTGCAAGCATTTACATTTTATATACAATTAATTATTAGAGGTAGAGTTGTTAATATATAGATGTGTTTATAATTTAAATATATACTTTCAGAAGGTGCTTCAAAAGTTCTTACCGAATTAGACTCCTACCAACAAAGTGCAAGATTGTTTCTCTCCTCACACCTTCATCAGTAAAATGTATGGTCAGAATTTTGGGTCTTGGATGATTTGAAAAGCAAAAACCCTTGTCTTAGTGTAGCTTTAATTAGCCTTTCAATAGAATCCAAAAGCTGAGGAACTTTCAGATAAGATCAACCCAAAGAAATCCATAAAACTATTATGTACTGTATATACTGAATCCCTCAAAAAACTAGCAGAAGAGAATTGAATGTTTTCCACATAAAGAAGCAGTAGATGTTTGAGAAGATGGATGTGCTTAATCCAATTTCAACATTATACAATTTATATTAAAACATCACATGATGTCCCACAAATACATATAATTTCCACATTTTATATATCAGTTTTTTTTTTTTTTAAAGAAATACAAAGAGTCATTATAGACAAATTTCTAAAAAAAAAGTTTCTGAAACACTAAATTCTTAGTGAGGAAAATACCATCTTACCTGTAGAGGAAAAGCAACTCAGTTGTGGCGTATTTCTCATCACAGACAAGAGATGCCACAATGTTTTTCAAGTGCTGAAAGAACAGAATTACCAGTCAGAATTCTATATCCAGGAAAATATTTTTTTAAAAAATGAAGGTAAAAGCAAACATTTGCAGACAAAGAAAACAAAGAGAATTTGTAACCAGCAGTCCAAATCTATAAGAAAACATAAAGAAATTCTCTACAGAGAAAGGAAATGACAAAAGAGGAAATAATCAGGAAGGAAGAAAAAGCAATGGAAAGAGTAAAAACATGGGAAGGGAAATAACATTTTCTTTCTTTGGGATTGCCTATCTTTATAAAACTGATGTACTTTTAAATGTACGTGGAGGAACTACTTAAGGCAATATATTATAAACAGGGGATGTCACTTCAAACTGGCAACATGTCAATATCAGTATGCTAGTTAAGCTAGGCATATATAATATAATGCCTAGAACAACCACTATACACTTAAAATATATCTAAGTAAGTAAAATGGGAATTCTAAAATGGTTTATACAACTGCAGAAAACAGATAATAAATACAAAATACAACATGAAATAGAGGATTCTAAACTCCAATATAGCAATTACCATATTAAATTTAAACGATCTAAATACACTAAAGACAGAGACTAGAGGAGCAGATTTTTAGAAGTTACCAAATGTATGTTGTCGACAACAAATGCTCCACATATAATGAGATGGGAAAGTTAAAAATACTATAATAAGGCAGACACCCTGCTGCAGACGATGCTGCCATCGCCCGGAGATCATCTCTGGGGTGCTGGGGCACAGCTGCCCCTGAGCCCACTGCCACAGGTGCCCAAAGGTCTTATCTCTGGGTGCTGGTGCTGCTGTTGACACTGTGGCAGTCACTGGCGCCTGGAGGTCTATGGCCCTTGAGGCTGCCTTGGACACCAAGCTGCCATCTACAGTGCTGCCACCAAAGCCACTGCCTCTTCCTGGTGGTCACCTAGAGGTCTCCTCTCTGGGTGCTGCTGCAGCCACAGCCACCACCACTGCCACTGCTACTGCAGTCCCCCCAGCTACTACCAATACCATTGATTTCTGCAGCTGCTGCAGACACCCTGCCTGCTGCCACAAACTCCTGCTACTACCACTTCCACCATTCAAATACCATTGACCATGCAAAGAAGATGGTAAGAATCCATGAACAGAACTTCCAGAATTATGGGACAACACAAAAAGACCAAATTTAAGAGTTGTCAGGATACAAGAAGGAGCAGAGACACAAATCAAAGAAATGCACAATCTTTTCAATGGCGTGATATCAGAAAATTTCCCAAGGAATGAAATGGAAAATCAAATACAGGAGGCTTACAGGACCCCAGATGTACAAACCTACAGCAGACCCACACCAAGACACACTATAATGAAAATGACTAAAATACAGAATAAGGATAAAATCCTAAAGGCCATGAGAGAAAAAAAGCAAATTACATAAAGGGAAAAACCAATTCAGATCTCAAATGATTTGTCAACCGAGACCCTCAAAGCCAGGAGGTCATGGAACAACATATTTCAAGCTCTTGAACAAAAGGGATGCCAACCAAGAATTTTATATCCTGCAAAATTAAGTCTCAGATTCGAAGATGAAATAAAAACCTTCCATGAGAAACAAAAGTTAAAAGAATTCACAATTAGAAAGCCTGAACTACAGAACATTCTCAACAAAATAGTTCACAAGGATGAAGTGAAAAAAAAAAAAAAAAGAGTGAAAACCAGCAAAGGGAAGAACTGCACTAAAGGAATAGTCAAAAGAGAAAACTAAATCAAATTAAAAGTCAGAAATAAGCCAAAATGGCTAGTAATGCAAGTCATATCTCAGTAAAATCCTTGAATATTAATGGACTAAACTCATCAATCAAAAGACATAACTTGCAGATTGAATTAAAAACTAAGACCCGGGCTCCGGCGGTGAGTTTGGACCCTTCGGCACCATTTTGCGGCTTCCCTGGCAGAAGGCAACCATCTGGGACTTCCTGAGCCTGCAGAGCCGAGCTCTGGTCTTCCCCGCCACTGTGCGGCGAATCCTGGGCGGTCTGGCCTGGAGGGACTGGAGTCTCTGGCTCCGGTGGTTGCCTCTGACAGAAGAATTGATCATTCCCAAACTGGAGGAAGTGGAACAGCAGCTTTCTTGGGTCACCGCTTGATCAAGCACCTCTCAAACATCAGAGGGGAAGATACATGAGCAACATGAGAAAACACAGGAAGAAAGTGTCCCAAACAAATCTAGATGATATATCAAGAGAACCCAAAGACAGCATGGTAGAAGGAATGACGGAAAGGGAGTTCAGAATGTTCATAATTAAAATGATCCGAGAGGAGAATGATGTGATGAGAGAGCAGATTCAGGTTATGAAAAATCAGCTAATAGAGCAATTGCAGGAAGCAAAAATCATTTCAATAAAGAGATAGAAGTTCTGAGAAAAAAACAAACAGAAATCCTTGAAGGAAACAAGGAAATGAAGGAAACAATAAACCAAGTTAAAAACTCAATAGAAAGCATAATTAACAGAATAGATCACTTGGACAGAACCTCAGACAATGAAGACAAAATATTTAATCTTGAAAACAAAGTCAAACAAACAGAGAAGATGGTTAGGAATCATGAACAAAACCTCCAAGAAATATGGGACATCATGAAAAGACCAAATTTAAGAGTTATTGGGATTGAGGAAGGCACAGAGATACAAACCAAGGGTATGAATAATCTGTTCAATGAAATAATATCAGAAAATTTCCCAAATATGATGAATGAGATGGAAAATCAATTACAAGAGGCTTACAGGACACCAAACGCACAGAATTACAACAGATCCACACCAAGGCACATTATAATGAAAATACCTAACATACAAAACAAAGATAGAATTTTAAAGGCTGCGAGAGAAAAGCAGCAGATTACCTACAGGGGGAAACCAATACGGATATCAGCAGATTTCTCAGCCCAGACCCTAAAAGCAAGAAGGGCCTGGAACAACATATTTCAAGCTCTGAAAGAAAACGGATGCCAACCAAGAATCTTATACCCAGCAAAACTTACCTTCAGATTTGATGATGAAATAAAATCCTTCCATGATAAACAAAAGCTTAAAGAATTCACAAAGAGAAAGCCTGCCCTACAGAACATCCTCAACAAAATATTCGAAGAGGAAGAAATGAAAAACAACAGTCGCAGCCAACATGGGGAGGAATTACCCTAAAGAAAGAGTCAAACAAAGGAGAAATAAAATTAAGCTAAAAACCCCAAAAAAGCTAAAATGGCAGGAAATACAAGTCATATCTCAATAATAACCCTGAATGTAAATGGCCTAAACTCATCAATCAAAAGACATAGACTGGCAGATTGGATTAAAAAGAAAGACCCAACAATATGCTGCCTTCAAGAGACTCATCTCATAGAAAAACATGCCCACAGACTAAAGGTGAAAGGTTGGGAAAAAATATACCATGCATATGGACTGAGTAAAAAAGCAGGAGTTTCCATCCTCATTTCAGATAAAGCAGACTTCAAGTCAAAGTTAGTCAGAAGGGATAAAGAATGACAGTTCATACTGCTTAAAGGAAGCATAAATCAGCAAGACATAACAATCATAAATATTTATGCACCAAACAATGGTGCATCCACGTACATCAATCAGACCCTTCTCAATTTCAGGAACCAAATAGACCAAAACACAATAATACTGGGGGACTTTAACACTCCTCTCTCACCGTTGGACAGATCTTCCAAGCAAAAATTGAACAAAGAAACCATATGACTCAATGACACAATCCCTAATTTGGACTTAACAGACATATATAGAATATTCCATCCATCAAAAAGCGAATACACTTTTTTCTCAGCAGCTCATGGGTCCTTCTCTAAAATAGACCATATGTTATGCCACAAAGCTACTCTTAGCAAATACAAAAACATAGATACTACCTTGTATACTATCAGATCATAATGGAATGAAATTAGATATCAATGAAAAAGTTAAAAACAGAAACTACTCCAAGACCTGGAGATTAAATAATATGCTATTGAATGATGCATGGATAACAGAAGACATTAAGGGGGAAATTAAAAGATTCTTAGAGGTCAACGAGAACAAAGATACAACATATCAAAATCTCTGGGACACTTTGAAAGCAGTGGTAAGAGGAAAATTCATTGCATGGAGTGCTTTTAATAAAAGAATGAAAAGTCAACAAATCAATGATCTCACACTACAGCTCAAAGCCCTAGAAAAAGAGGAACAGATCATCACCAAAAGTGGCAGAAGACAGGAAATAATCCAAATTAGATCTGAAGTCAATGAAATTGAAACCAAATAAACAATTCAAAAAATTGACAAAACAAAAAGTTGGTTCTTTGAAAAAATAAACAAAATTGATAAACCCTTAGCCACGCTAATGAAGAGAAGGAGAGAGAAACTCCAAATTACTAAAATTCATGATGGAAATGGAAATATTACAACAGACACAATTGAA
>JAJEJO010049936.1:28956-113334 GCA_020662805.1 Glaucomys volans | reverse complement strand
CTAAGTCCACAGCTAACATCATTCTAAATGGAGAAAAACTGAAAGCATTCCCCTGAGAACTGGAACAAGGCAGGGATGCCCTCTTTCGCCACTACTATTCAACATTGATCTTGAAATTCTAGCCAGAGCAATTAGATAGACCAAAGAAATTAGAGGAATACTAATAGGAAAAGAAGAGATCAAACTACCCCTATTTGCTGATGACATGATTCTCTATTTAGAAGACCCCAAGAATTCCACCAGAAACCTTCTGGAACTCATAAATGAATTCAGTAAAGTAGCAGGATATAAAATTAATGCTCATAAATCCAATGCATTTTTATTCATAAGTGATGCATCATCTGAGAGAGAAATTAGGAAAACTACCACATTCACAATAACCTCAAATAAAATAAAATACTTGGGAATCAATCTAACGAAAGAAGTGAAAGACCTCTACAATGAGAACTACAGAACACTAAAGAAAGAAGTTAAAGAGAATCTGAGAAGATGGAAAGATCTCCCATGTTCTTGGATAGGCAGAATTAATATTGTCAAAATGGCCATACTTCCAAAAGTGCTATACAAATTCAATGCAATTTCAATTAAAATCCCAATAACAGACCTTATAGAAATAGAGCAAGCAATCATGAAATTCATTTGGAGGAATAAGAGACCCAGAATAGCTAAAGCAATCCTTAGCAAGAAGAGCAAAGCAGGGGGTATCACAATACCAGATCTTCAACTATACTACAGAGCAATAGTAACAAAAACAGCTTGGTATTGGCACCAAAATAGACAGGTAGATCAATGGTGCAGAATAGAGGACACAGAGACAAACCCACATAAATACAGGTATCTCATACTTGACAACAGAGCCAAAAACATACAATGGAGAAAAGATATTTCCTTCAACAAATGTTGCTGGAAAACTGGAAATCAATATGCAGCAAAATGAAACTAAACCCATATCTCTCACCCTGTACAAAACTCAACTCAAAGTGGATCAAGGACCTAGAAATTAGACCAGAGACTCTGCACCTAATAGAAGAGAAAATAGGTCCAAATCTTCATCATGTTGGCCTAGGACCAGATTTCGTTAACATGACTCCCAAAGCGCAAGAAATAAAAGTAGGAATCAATTATTGGGATAGAGTCAAACTAAAAAGCTTTTTCTCAGCAAAGGAAACAATCAGCAATGTGAAGAGAGAGCCTTCAGAGTGGGAGAAAATCTTTGCTACACACACTTCAGATAGAGCACTAATCTCCAGAATCTATAAATTACTCAAAAATCTTTACACCAAGAACACTAATAACCCAATCAATAAATGGGCCAAGGAAATGAACAGATACTTTACAGAGGAAGATCTACAAGCAATCAACAGATTTATGAAAAAATGTTCAACATCCCTTGTTATAAGAGAAATGCAAATCAAAACCACCTTAAGATTTCATCTTACCCCAATTAGAATGTCTCTTATTAAGAATACAGGCAACAACAGGTGTTGACGAGGATGTGGGAAAAAGGGTACACTCATACATTGCTGGTGGGAGTGCAAGATGGTGCAGCCACCCTGGAGAGCAGTGTGGAGATTCCTTAGAAAACTTGGAATGGATCCACCATTTGACCCAGCTATCCCACTCCTTGGCCTATACCCAAAGGACTTAAAATCAGATTACTACAGTGATACAGCCACATCAATGTTCATAGCTGCTCAATTCACAATAGCTAGATTGTGGAACCAACCTAGATGCCCTTCAATAGATGAATGGCTAAAGAAACTGTGGTATATATACACAATGGAATATTACTCCATTAATAAAGAAGAATAAAATTATGGCATTTGTAGGTAAATGGATGATGTTGGAGACTGTTATGCTAAGTGAGATCAACCAATCCCAAAAATCCAAAGGCCGAATGGTCTCACTGATAAATGAATGATGATGCATAATGGGGGGGGAAGGGTGGCAAGAATGGAGGAAGGATAGATAGCATAGAGGGAAGGGAGGGGTGGGGTTGGGCGTGGGGGGGTAAGAATATTAACAGAATGTGTGACAGACATCATTGCCCTGTGTACATGTATGAATGCACAGATGGTGTGATTCTACTTTGTGTTCAACCAGAGAAACAATAGCTGTACTCCATTTGTGTTCAATGAATCAATAAGTAAATAAAAAAAAAAGAATACAAGCAACAACAACAACAAAAAAAAAAAAAAAAACTAAAACCAAAAAAAATGCTGCCCCCAAGAGACTTACCTCATAGGAAAATACATCCATAGACTCAAGGTGAAAGAATGGGAAAAAAATATATCACTCAGAAGGGTTGTGTAAACAAGCAGAGGTTTCCATCCTCATATCAGATAAAGTGGACTTCATGCCATAGTTAGGGATAAATAAGAAGAGACAAAGAACATCATTTCATTCTACTGAAGGGAATTATACAGCAATAAGACATAATGATTGTAAATATTGATGTCCAAACAATGGAGCATCTATGTACATCAAACAAACCCTTCTCAATTTTAAGAACGAAATAGACCACAACACAATAATACTGGGTGACTTTAACATACCTCTCTCACTACTGGACAGATCTTCTAAAGAAAAACTACACAAAGAAACTATAGGACCGAATAATATAATCAAAAATTTAGGAGTTGGGGATATAGCTCAGTTGGTAGAGTGTCTGCCTTGCAAGCACAAGGCCCAGCACCACAAAAGAAAAAAAAATTTAGACTTAACAAACATGTAGAATATTCCATCTATCAATGAGCCAATCTCCACAGCACATGGGTTCTTCTCTAAAAGAGACCATATCTTATATCATAAAGCAACTCTTAGTAAACACAAAAAAATGGAGATAATACCCTGCATTTTATCAGATCATAATGGACTAAAATTATAAATCAATGATAAAATAAAAAATAGAAGCTACTCTAACACATGGAGAGTAAATAACATACTATTGAATGACAAATGCATACTAGAAGAAATCAAGGATGAAATGAAAAAAAAACTTAGAAGTAAATGAGAATACTGATACAACACACCAAATCTCTGGGACACTATAAAGGAAAGTTCATTGTATTGAGCTTATTTATTAAAAGAATAAAAAGTTAACAAATAAATAGCCTATCATTACATTTCAAAGCCCTGGAAAAAGAAGAACAAATCAACATCAAGAAGAGTAAAAGACAGGATATCAGAGCTGAAATTAATTAAATTGAAACAAAAAAAAATACAATGAAAAAATTTCAGAAACAAAAGTTGGATCTTTGAAAAAATCAATAAAATTGATAATCCCAGTCACACTAACAAAGAGGAAAAATACTAAAATATGTGATGAAAAAGGAAATATCACAACAGACACAAATGAAATACAGAACATAATTAGAAACTATTATGAAAATTTATACGCCAATAAAATAGAAAAAATTGAAGACACTGACAAATTTCTAGAGACATATCACCTACCTAAACTGAATCAGCAGGTCATACATGATTTTAACAGAACAATTTCAAGTAATGAAATAGAAAACACCATTAAACACCTACCAATTAAGAAAAACCCAGGACCAGAGGGTTTCTCAGCTGAGTTCTATAAAACCTTCAAATAAGAATTAACACCAATACTCCTCAAATTATTCCATGAAATACAAAAGGGGGAACACTTCCAAACTCATTCTATGAGGCTCATATCACCCTGATTCCAAAACCAGACAAAGACACATCAAGGAAATAAAACTTCAGACCAATATCCCTAATGAACATAAATGCAAAAATTCTCAATAAAATACTGGTAAGTCAAATACAAAAATATATTTAAAAGATAGTGCATCAGGATCAGTGGGGTTTATTCCAGGGATGCTGAGTTGGTTCAACATACAGAAACATACAGAAATCAATAAATATAATTCATCATATCAGTAGTCTTAAAAACAAGAATCATATGGGCATCTCAATAGATGAAAAAGCATTTGACAAAATATAGCAGCTCTTCATGTTCAAAACACGGGAAAAACTGGGGAGAGTAGGAACATAACTTAATATCATAAAAGCCATATATGCTAAACCCGAGGCCACATCATTCTAAATGGAGAAAAATTAAAAGCATTCCCTCTAAAAACTGGAACAAGACAAGGATGCCATCTTTCATCACTGTTATTCAACATTGGCCTTGAAACTCGAGCCAGAGCAATTAGACAGAAGAAAGAAATTAAAGATATGCAAATAGCAACGAACTCAAACTATCACTATTTGCCATGATATGATCCTATATTTGGAAGATTCAAAAAATTCCACCAAAAAACTTCAAGAACTAATAAAAGAATTCAGCAAATTAGCAGGATATAAAATCAATACCCATAAATGAAATGCATTCCTATACATCAGTAATGAATCCACTGAAAAAGAAATAAAGAACCCTACCCTATTCACAATTGCCTCAAAAAAAAAAAAAATACTTGGAAATCAACCTAACAAAAGAGGTGAAAGACCTCCACAATGAAAACTATAAAACACACAAAAAAAAGAAATTGAAGTAGACCTTGGAAGATGGAAAGACCTCCCATGTTCCTGGATAGGCAGAATTAATATTGTCAAAATGGCCATACTTCCAAAAGCATTATACAAATTTAATGCAATTCCTATTAAAATACCAATGATGTTCTTCCTAGAAAAAGCAATCATGAAATTAATTTGGAAAAATAAGAGACCCAGAATAGCCAAAGCAATCCTTAACAAGTATAAAAGAGTAGAGACCCCCTTATAGAAAGAAAAAGGTAGAGACCACTGGGTGCAGCCTGAAATAGATAAGCTGGAGCTGGCCAATTACATTCTTTTGAAAAAAAAAAAAAAAAAAAAAGGTCCCTATTGTAAGCCTGCCAGGAATTTCTATGGTTTTCACTTTAAAAACCAGTTTGCTGAAGTCACTCACTACTACTGCTTCCCTTACTTGGAGTGGTGGTCCTGACATATCAGTCTGTTTTCTTTTTTTCTCTCTTTCCCCAAAATAAACTTTTTTCCTACTTTAGTTTCTGGTGGTCTCACTATGCATTGACAACTGGACCCTACAACCCAAGAAAGGAGGCAACAAAATACCACACTTCAAACTATATTACAGAGCTATAATAATCAAAACAGCATTTGGTATTGGCACCAAAATACATGTTGACCAATAGTACAGAATAGAAGACACAGAGACAAACCTACAAAAATACAATTATCTCATACTACAAAAAGGTGCCAAAATCATTCTCTGGAGAAAAGATAGCTTATTCAACAAATGGTGCTGGGAAAAATGGAAAGCCACATGTAACAAAATGAACCCTTATCTCTCACCCTGCATGAAACCCAACTCACTGTGGATCAAAGATTTAGAACAGACACCCCACAACTACTGGAAGATAAAGTAGGCCCAAATCTTCACCATGTCAGCCTAGGACCTGACTTCCTTAACAAGACCCCAAAAGTGCAATAAGTTAAATCAAGAATCAATAAATGGGATAGACTCAAACTAAAAAGTTTCTTTCCAGCAGAAGAAATAATTGATAATGTGAAGAGAGAACCTATGGATTGGAAGAAAATCTTTACCACATGCACCTCAGTTAGACCATTAATCTCCAGGATATATAAAACACTCAGAGGGCATTACATACAAAAAAATCCAAAAATAATCCAATTAATAAATGGGCAAAGGAACTGAACAAACACTTCACAGATGAAGAAATATGAATAGTCAAAAAACATGAAAACATTCGACATCTCTAGCAATTAGAGAAATGTAAATTAAAGCTACACTGAGATTTCATCTCACTCCAATCAGAATGGCAATTATCAAGAATACAAGCAAGAGTAAGTGTTGCGAAGGATGTGGGAAAAAAGGTACACTCATACATTGCTTCTGGGATTGCAAACTGGTGCAACCATTATGGAAAGCAGCATGGAGATTCCTCAGATAAGTTGAAATGGAACCACCATTTGACCCAGTTATCCCACTCCTTGATTTATACCCAAAAGATTTAAAATCAACATTCTACAGTAACACAGACACATCAATATTTATAGTAGCTCAATTCACAATAGCTAAACTATGGAACCAACCAAGATGACCTTCAACAGATGAATGGATAGACAAAGGTGCTATACACACACACACACACACACACACACACACAATGGAATATTACTCAGCTTTAAAGAATGAAATTGTCATTTGCTGGTAAATGGATGGAGTTAGAGAATATCATGCTAAATGAAATAAACCGAACCAAAAAAATCAAAGACCAGATATTTTCTCTGATATGCAAATGCTAATTCACAATAAGGGAGGTGGGGGGATAGGGAAGAAAAGAGTTACTTTATATTAGGTAGAGGGGAGTGAAAGGAGGGAAGGGGCTTGGGGGGAATGATAGTGGAGTGAGACAGACATTATTACCTCATATACATGTATGACTGCATGACCCATGTGAGCCTGCAATATCAGAAAAACAAGGATTATACTCCATTTATGTACAATCTATCAAAATGTACAAATGCATTCTACCATCATGTACAACTGATTAGAACAAATAAATTTTAAAAATTTTAAAAATCACAATGATAAAAAGATATATCATAGAAAAACTAATGAAACAAAGCAGGAATGTTTATATTAATATCAAGTAAATAAACTTCAGAGCAAAGAGAATTATGAAAGATAGAGGGACATTTTCTAAGGATCAGTCCCTGAAGAGGACATCTATTCTAAGTGTATGTGTTTTAAAGAACAGAATTGAAAAGTACAAGAAGCAAAACTGATGGAATTGAAATAAGAAATACACAAATTCACAATGTAGTTGAAGATTTCAACACCTCTTCTTAACAACTGACAAAAAATCAGAAAGGGTATAGAAGAACTAACTCTACAGCAATATCATACAACAGCCTCAACAGTAACATATGCCAGGATCTAGTTGTAATTCATAGAACATCATATCTAATATCAGAACACATATTTTAAAGCACTCATATGAAACATAAACCAATGCAGACCATATTCTCAGACATAAAACAAACCTCAACAAATTTGAGTTAAAGAAAACCATAGGAACAAAAGAGCAAAATAAAACCAAAGCAAGCAGAAGGAAAGAAATAATAAAGAACAGCAACAATAAAATTGCAAGTGAAGACAACAGAGAAAATCCATGAAAAGTTGATTATTTATAAAAATTAAGCAATTGACAAAGATAAAGAGAATGCACAAATTGTTAATATTGTGAATGAAAAAGGACATCACTACTGACCTCAGAATATGAAGAGCAAGAGAATTTTTCAGCAACTCTACACACATAAATTTGACATCTGTAAATGAAGTATACCAGTTCTTTAAGGCACGAACTGTTCTATTTCACCCAATATGAAACAGGTAATTTGGATAGTCCTCAAATTATTAAGGAAATTGAATTTATCATTTTAATGCTCCCCAAAACAAATCTTCAGGCTGAGATATTTTCAATAGATTCTACTCATCAAAGAAGAATCAGCAGCAACTCTACACGTGTCTTGCAGAAAGTGGAGAAGTTCTCTTCTTTCCAATTCATGTAATGAAGTTAGAATCACCCTCATTCCAAACCTAGACTGTTCAAAGACAGTCCAAAGATAAAAAAGAAAGCTATAGGCAAATATCCTTCATGATCGTTAATGTAAAATCTTTAATAAAACACTAGCAAATAGGATTCAGCAATACATACAAAAATTATGCACTCTAACCCAGTGGGGTTTATTATAGAGTCATAAGCTTTTCAATATTCGGATATTTCAATATCTCAGTCAACTGAAGACTGATTCAATATTTAATGTCAGCCAAAATAATTCAGTGTTTTAACAGACTAAAGAAGAAAAATTACATGATCATATCAATTGACACACAGAAAAAGTGTTTGACAAAATTTGTTGAAAGACAGTATGCCCTTCTCAACAAAATCAAAAACAAGACAAAGATGTCCATGTCCATTCTACAATAGTACTGGAAGTTCAAGCTACTGTCAGAAATCAAGAAAAGGCAAATGGGAGTCAGATGTGTTGAAAACGAGGGTGCAAAATTATTGCTATTTACATGACATGCTTGTACACATAGGAAATCAAAGGGATCTATAACAGCAACAACAGATTTCTAAAATTAATAAATTAATTTCCAGCACATTCACAGAATATGAAACCTATGAAATTTAATTGTATGTTCTTATAATATCAAAGAATACACAGACATTAAAATGTAAAATACAGTACCATTCATAATCAATAAAAAATTCTTGGGTGTTAATTTAATTTAAAAATAGCCCACAGATTTTATACTGAAAACCCTAGGATGCTATTGAGAGAAAAATCTTCTGAAGTCACTCTGTTCACGGTTTGGGAGACTCAACACAGTAAAGAGATCAGTTCTCCACAGATTGATAAACACTTCTAACACCATTCTGAGTAAAAATATCAGCAATGTTTTTTGGTGGGTATTAACAAGATTAGTTTTAAGTTTATAGGAAAGGAAAGGATTTAGAATAGACAAAGCAATTTTTAAAAATGAAGAATAAATTGAAAGGAATTAGTCTACTTGACTAAAGACGATGTGGCCACAGCAGTTACAAGTACATAATATGGTGGAGAGATAGATACAGAGATCACTCCAGCAGAATAAAACACTTGAAAACTAGAGCCATCCAAATAATGCCAACTTATTTTTTTATGAAAGTGCAAAAGTAAAAAATTGAAGAAAGGCTAAACTTCTCAACAAACAGTACCAGAGCTATTGGACACCCATGTGCCAAGGGGGAGGATGAGGAGGGGACGGGAAAAGAGACAAGGAGAAGGGATGGGAAGGTTTGGAAGGGGAGAGGGCTCACACATTACAAATATACTCATGATAGATTGCAGATTTAAATGTGAAATGTAAAACACTACATCTTTTAGAAAACAACATAGAGGACATCTTCGGAATCTGATACTAGGCAAAGAGTTCTACAAATGCATGGGCGCTTTATTAAAGGTCTTCATAACACGAAGAACTAAGCACAAAATTTATAGAACCTTTATTCATAATAGCCTGAAACTGTAAACAACGCTAGTGTCTATCAAAGAGTGGATGCTTCAATGATCATGATGCATGATCATTTGAGCTGTTATAACAAAGTACCTAAGATTGGATAATTTTTAAGCAACAGAAATTTATTGCCCAAGTTCTATTGTTTGGAAAGACCAAGATCAAGGATCCAGCAGCATTTGTGTCGGGTGAGGAATGGCTTTCCATATATTGCACTCCCAATATGTACTTACACGGCAGAAGGGGGAAGGACACTCCCTCGAACCTCCCATATATAGGCGCTGATCCCATTCATGAGGATGATGCCCTCATACCTTAGTCACATCCCAAAGCCCTGCCCTGGGATACTATGACATTGGCTATTAGGTTTGAACATATGAATTTGGGGTGAGAAAAACCAACACTGAGACCACAAACATGGGCACGAGTTAGCAATGAAAATAATAAAACATTAATGCACAGATCTCTAGATGGATGTTCAGATAATTAGGCTGAATGAAAAATCCTTCCCAAAAGGCGAATACTCTGTGATTTCATTTATAAGGCATTCTTGAAATGACACAATTATAGAAATGAAGAACATATTAGCATTGCCAAGGGGTTAAGGCCAGGGAGAAAGGGGATCAGCAGCAAGTCTGGCTATAAAAGGAAAATATGAGTGATCACTGTAGGAATGGAAATGTCCCGAATCCTGACTGTATCATGTCAATGTGCTGTTTGTGAGGTTGCAACTATAATTTTGCAATATGTTATCATTGGGGAAATCAGATAAAATATACATTGTTTCATACCACCATACGTTAATCTATAATTAACTCAAAATGAAAATTTAGCCAGGTGTGGTGGCACACACCTGTAATCCCAGCAGCTGGGGAGGCTGAGGCAGGAGGATTACAAGTTTAAAGCCAACCTCAGCAATTCATCAAGGCCCTAAGTAACTTAGCAAGAACCTGTCTCAAAACAAAAAATAAAAAGAGCTAGGGATGTGACTCAGTGGTAAAACACCCCTGGGTTCAATCCCTGATTCAAAAAAAAAATTAATTTACTATATTGAATTTTCCCATCTAAGAACATGGTCTTTCTACTAGTCAATTTTTTCACAGTATGTTACGCTTTCCATTCTTATATATCTTCCATATTTCTTTTTTGTTGTTATTATAAAAGCAGTGTTTTCTTTCATTACATTCTCTAAATGTTTGTTGTTTGTGCTCATGAAAGTTATTGATTTTGGTGTGTTAATGCTATTCTCATACACTTTATGGAATTCTCTGATTACTTGTAAGTTTTCACTTTATTCTCTTAGGTTTCCCAAATATACGTTCATATTATCTGTGATTGTAATCATTGTACATATTCATGCCCAATGTTTATGTCTTCTATTTATTCTCTTGTCACATGGCACTGCCCAGTACCTTCTGTCAAAGAATATTAAATCATTGTTGAGGTTTTCTTGTTTTTGTTGTTCTTATTGATGTTGGACTTTGTATTTATTTCTAACTTTAATGGAAATGCTTTAGTGTTGGTTCTTTTTGTTAAGCTGTGTATTTATTAGATTAAGGAAATATCCATCTCTTAATAATATTGTTGAGTCTGATAGTATATTATCTTTTTCAAAAGCCCTCAATAAAGTCAATAGGAATATCAGACAGTATTGGGTTCAGTGGAACATGCTTGTAATCCCAGCAGCTTGGGAGGCTGAGGCAAGGAAGATTGCAAGTTCAAAGCCAGCCTGGGCAATTTAGCAAAGCCTTCATCAACTTAGCAAGATGCTATCTCAAATTAAAAAAAAAAAAAAAATTAAAAAGGAGTTGGGGTATAGCTCAATGGTTAAGCACCCCTGCATTCAATCCCTGGTTTCAAAAATAAATAAATAAATGCAGAGAGGGGGAGGGTGGAGAGAGAGAGAGAGAGAAAGAGAGAGAGAGAGAGAGAGAGAGAGAGAGGAACTATTACACAAACCATAGATACAAGCCACTTGTATAATTTTTATTTTTCTAATAGCTACATTTTAAAAAGAGAAACATGTAGAAATATTTCCATTTTAATTGTATTTACCTTAATGCAATATATAAAATAATACCACTAACATGTAATCAAGACAGTAATTCTTAATGTGATTCTTTGTATTCTTTTTTAGTCCTAAGTCTCTGAAATCATTGTGCATTTTACAGTGTCATTGTAAGCACAAAAGGTCAGGACACAGACCTCCAGGGATTCAGAGAAGCCTTTATTCCTTGGTGGCCTTGAGCACCTTTGGGACCCATTTTTCAGATGGGGAAAATGGCCCTCAGTTACAGAAGTTATTTTGGTTTTATAGAGTACAATGATGTACTCATTGGAAGCCGTGTACCTGCAGTCTTGACCATCAGGGGCTAGTTGTACAGGTTAGAACTTTAACTTAGGAGGGTGGTTGTAAAAAGGTTGAAACTCATTGTTCTTATTCTGGGATCCAATGTTTCCCAGAGTTTCAGTACTCACTGTGCCTCTATTTAGGGCTAATTTGTGATGGGGGAAGGTCTAAGTTTAGGGCCCATTGTTATTGGGAAAGGGTGCGCTGAGAGAGGTTTAATGTTTGTTCAATTTCCCTTCCCTCCTCCCGAGCCACACTGTCCCTTTTTCTTGGGGAGCTGAATTCTAGAATATTATTTTCCATAACCCTTCAGTCATCACATCTCAATTAGAGCTAGCCTATGTCCAAGTCTTCATGGTCATGTGATTTTAGGGGCTACTCTATAGGGAGCATAGCTGTAATGGTGTTTGGTTGTTTTCAGGAAAATTCCTAACATACTTACCCTGGAATCCAAAGGACTACCCAGGAGGTCCCCTGCTGGAAGTTCCTTTCCATTATTACTTTCCTGGGCCTCCAGAGACCTCCTGCTGGGAATGCTCTTCCTCCTCCTCTACACTTGATCCTCTCTTACCTATCCCTCAGCTTAAAGCCCCTACTCTGGAAAAGCCTCTTTTCCTGAAGTCAGCCTTGGGTTCCTGTTTTCTGCATTTGCATCTGAACCTGTTTCCAACATTCTCCCACTTTGCCTCCATGTGGTAGTCTAAACTCTGTCTTGAGATCAGGGACTTCATCTTGCTTCCCTTTTCCCTAATGTGGAGTACACTGCATATAGTGGGTGCTCAACAAACACTTATTGCATAATGAAGAAGTATGAGGGCAGGAGAGAGAAGCCTTCACACAGCAGAGATGGGTCTGTCCGGTGCATTTAGGAGTGGGAAAGAGAAAACTTTGAATACCATGGCTAGGAAGGAAGACTTAGAATCTTAGAAATGATGAAATATCAGAAAAGAGAGTAACATGGTAGGCCCACATTAAAAGGTATAGAATCATGACATCTCAGTATCCAGGTTGCTGTGTTAAAGAGGGAGATGGCAAAATGTGTTAGTGCGTGCCCACATCTTGTTAGGAGAGAGGATGTAAATTCTAGGAAGCAGATGACAAGCTTCATATAGCTTTCTGCTTCAACGCCCTAGGCCACAATAAGTTTCAATGGTTTTTTTGTTCCGTGTTTTGGGTTAATGGTATGAAAAAAGGAACATCTTCCAATCACTATTCTGAAATTTTAGTCTCTTTTCCAGGTAGAATGACCCCTTTTAAAGAAAGATTCTCTGCCCATAAAAACCTGGACGGAGGTGTTGCTGAGATATTTTGATGCTAAAAGTCTCTCTGGACTTAGTATTTTTATATTTCTCACTTTTAAAGAGATGTCTCTTTGCTCCTGGCCTATCTTATAGCCCTTCAGATGGAAGAAAGATGCATTTGCTTCCAAACAGACAACCAGCAAGACCCATGTGGTATAGACATTTGGAAAAATCACTAAAAAAATAACAGCAATAACAATCATCATGGATAGCATGTGCTTCACAATTATTATGTGTCGGATACTTAGCTAAGCACTTTATCTACATCATCTCATTTAAATGTCATGAATTTTACAGATAAATTATGGGCCTATGATCACATAGCTAACAATTAAGTAAGCTGGGACTTGTTCCCAATCTGTCTAATTTCAAAGACCACGTATTCCTACACTCTATTTTCTTACTTGCAATTTATCAGACCATATAGAATTCTGTTATTGACAATCTCAGTCATTAATCTTTGCATTTGGCCAACTCCAGAACATCTGGAGTCACTCATTTTCAGGGAGAACTTCATCCCTGGTCACATCTGGCCTTATGATTAGACCGAGGACAGATGCTTCCGTGTGTCTGCTACTTTCGTTCCCCATGAGAGGATGAGCAAAATGATTGACTCAGACCCCTTCACACCCAGAGCCCACAGCAGCTCACCATCAGACACCTTCTGTGTAAGGGTCAATTAAGATGTGTGTGTGATTGTAAACCGAGGCGATGAGGGACAGATGGAAGAATCTGGTCACGGTGACTGAAGGCACTCTTAACAGCTGCTCTGTGGGGATTGCCTCACCAGCCACTTGGCCTTCAATAGAGATGGTATCTTGTCAATAACTCTTGGACAAAAGCAAAAACATTTGTCTCTGTGATCCCATCTTTAAAGGCTATAACACTTACAAGGTAAAAATACTGCCAGATCCTGGTTCAGTGGTACTCAGCTTTGGCTGCACATTAAAATCACCTGGAGAGCTTTCAAAACTCTCAAACCCCAGGAGAAACACCCCAGAGGCTAATTTCCCCAGAATCCCTGGGAGCAAGAGCCAAGCGTCAGTATTTATTGCAGCCTTGTTCCCCATTTGATTCCAATGTTCAGTCGATGAGAAAACGACTGTCCTAAAAAGTACTTCTCTTCCTTTATCATAGTTATCAAGTGGAAAGTCACTGAGCACTTAAACTGTTTTATTGTCAAGGTCTAAATTAATTGTGCTGCAGAAAGAAAATGTAGTCTATTCAATATCAATTCTGTGAAATAGTTTGTGTTTTCTTTATGGCCACACATGTCATAAACATAGACGTGTATCTGTATGTTTTATATATGTGTGCACTTCATGCATTTTAGAGAAATTATATTTATTACTTTTGAATCCAGTGTATCTATATATACTCATACATGTACAAATAGATGTATAATGAAGTTCATTAATCTTGTTGACCATTTCTATTTATCAGTTTCTGATAATGATACTTTAAAATCTCCTAATAAGGCCAGGTGCAATGGCACACACCTATAATCTCAGTGACTCTGGATGGTGAAGCAGGAGGATTGTAAGCTCAAAGCCAGTCTCAGCAACTTAGTGAGGCCTTAAGCAACTTAGCAAGATTCTGTCTCAAAATAAAAAACATTAAAGAAAAGGGCTGGGAATGTGGTTCAGTGGTTAAGTGCTCCTGGGTTCAATCCCTGATAGAAAAGAAAGAAGAAAAATTTCCAGTGATGGTAGGTAACTTGCCAATTTTCAAATAATAATAATATAAATTTTGTTTTTCTATTATGAGGGTATGTTGCTAAGTACATCCAAGTTCTTTATTATTTGGTTTGCTGAGTATTTTTTATTTTTTTGAGTGATATATTCATTTTTATGTTTTTGACTTGGATACTTATTTTTTTGGGGGGGGCGGGGCGCATTATTGCCTCATTCTTTTTCATCGGTTTAGTATGTCACATTTCTTTCCTTTATTTTCCAAACTTATGTGATTTTTAAGTGTTTTGTTTTTGGTTTTTTGGTTTTTTTTTAGGAACATCGTAACTGGATTGTCAAAATCCAGTCTGTTACTTTCTCTTACAATGGCAAATTTTTTTCATTTAAACTAAGTGAAATTACATATGAATTTAAACTTATTTGTAAAACTTTTTCCTTCTTTCCTTTGATTCCTCTTGTATGGATTTTTAATACTATTATTCTATTCTGAAATTTTGGAATTATATATCTAAATTTTAGTGGTTTCTCTTAATTTTTTTCCACACAAAAAGGTAACCTTAAATTTTAACCATGTCTAAAAGTATTCCAGGTTTTAATATTTCATAGCTGTAACAAATACTTTAGAACAGATGATTTATCACTGAACACCAGTCCCTATCATGACACTTGTTTATATTTTCACTATCCACACACTTAAGGTTAATTTTACAATCAAAGTTTAGTTAGATTTGCTGGTATTTTATCACTTACTGCACTGACTGAAATTTTTCATTTTCTTTTTTATACTTTTATCATCATTTCTTGTAACATGTACATTCACTTTTCTTCTATAAAAGGCACACATTAATTCTTCTATCAACAGTTTGAAAATGTTAAGCTCTCAGTCTTTGCATTTTTAAGGAAAATTTTGGTACTGGGGATTGAACCCAGGGGCACTCTACCACTGAGCCACATCCCCAGCCCTAATTTGTATTTTATTTAGAGACAGGGTCTCACTGAGTTGCTTAGGGCCTCGCTGAATTGCCGAGGCTGGCTTTGAACTCAGGATCCTCCTGCCTCAGCCTCCCAGGTGCTGGGATTACAGGCATGCGCCACCACACCCGTTGAAGCAAATGTTTTATCTTGTCTTTAAAGGTGGCTGATGGCTGGTAGCCAAAGGAAAAAAGGCATCTCAGTCTTTTTTTTTTTTTTTTTTTTTTTTTTTTTTGGTAATGGGGATTGAACATCCCCACCCCTGACACTTTACCACTGAGCTAAGTCCCAGCCCTTTTTATTTATTTATTTTTTCATTTTGAGACTGGGTCTTGCTAAGTGGCTTAGGACCTCACTAAATTGCCAAGACTGGCCTTGAACTTGCTATCTTCCTGACTCATCCTCCAGTTTGTCTTTCATTCCTGATAACTTCTAAGACTGGTGTTTACCTTTCTACTGTTCCACTTGGTGAATAGCTGTTGGTTTGTTACAATGAATTCTTCTGAGTTAACTTTTTGATTTGTGAACATGTGTTTCTTCAGTTCTAGTAGAAGCCAGAAAATACTTCTTGAAATTTTTGCCTCCATTTCCCAGGTGCCCCTGTGAGGTCTGTGTACCCCTGGCAGGAGCTTTGAAATCTACTTGATATCCTTTTTGGTTTTTTGTTTGTTTGCTTTTCCTTACTTGATTCTCTGGAGAATTCTCAATGAGCTTCTTGTTATTCTGTTCCAAATCATTATTTTTCATTGTTTCTTAACTAGGGTTTATTCCATTATGTATGTTTTATGTAAATGATTAATTATCCATTTTCAAACGTTCTAATTGGCTCTTTGTTTGTGTGTGTCCATATTCTCCTTTCAGATTTCTGCTTGTTTTCTAAATTCTGCTGTGATTCATGTCTTCCTCTCTAGGATCAACCTACATATTCTTACTACAAATCTTCACTAAACATTTTAGAGAAATAATTTCGTTCATGATGAATTCATGTGTTGTTGTTTTATTGTGTTGCTGGGGATCAAACCCAGGGCCTGACACATGCTAGGAAAGCACTTCACCACTGAGCTACACCCCCAGGCCTGAAAGCCTGAATGTGTGTGTGTGTGTATATGTGTGTGTGTGTGCACTCACACACAAGAGCTCCCTCCCTGCATGGAGATTACAGTCCAGAGGGAGGGAATCACAATAAACACACATGTGTAAATCATATAGCGTATTAATGGTCTTGTAATTGCATGCACCTGTTCTTCCTGGGCTCCAGTCCAGTTTACTAGGGGCTTCTACTCTGCAGTGATACACAGCAGTCCTATTCATCAGTCTGTGGCCACAGACTGATACTGCTCCACAAACAGTTGGTAACTTTGGCAAAACAAGCACAGAAATTTAGAGAAAGGTGCTTGAAACTTTCATATCAATTTGACAAAGTAATTTCATTTCTGTCAAATCTAATACAATGCTATCATCCTTGTATTTTGTATACCCATTTATATTTCATTTCCACTTTATTTTAATTGCATTTCCTCTACCCCCAAAAAAAGATTGTCTGTGAAGAAAAAAAAAGGTATGTCCTCTGTTTTGTACCAACAATCCAAGAAGCATCAATTTGGAAGTTCTTCAGGGACCCATGGCAGCAGGGTCTTGGACACTGACTTACTAGCTGACATTAGTGACAGATTAACCTTTATAAAGTATAACTACTCTTTGAGATAAGTAAGGAAGGGTTATTTTTGCAGAAAGAAAGAAAGAAAGAAAGAAAGAAAGAAAGAAAGAAAGAAAGAAAGAAAGAAAGAAAGAAAGAAAATAGATTTATAAAAGTACAGTGACTTGCTCAAGACCACCTATTGAAGTTTAGGTCCATTCCAAAAATCTATATGTGCTTTTTTGGAAAATATCAAAGTTGGATGGAGTTCTCATGTTGGAAAGAACAGAGACGGTAACATTCAAACATTGTTGCTAAACACCAACATTATTTTTATGGCAGGGATTTGGACTCTCGTCCCAGTTGGAGAGTGCTCACTGAGCCCTGCCTCTGGCTGCTGTCACATTGTTTGCAGATGCTTCTATATAAGAGCTGACATGTCACTAAACTCTTCCCCTTTGTCAGAGCTCAGAAGCTGTGACTGACAGGCACTAAACAATGTAGGGGAGCACATGGCCTTGACAACTCACAATGTGTGTTTACCCAGATGTGGCTGGAAGTCCTTGGGGACAGGATGTGATTCACCTTCAGGTTGATCCACGCCTCCTCTCTTGGGGACTGCCTCCCTTCTATCCTTCACATCACTCTCCTCCACTTTCTGTTCTCCTCTGCATGTCCTGACTCCAGCACCCACCCAGCCACATTATCTCTTGAAATACAGGTCAAATTCTACTTCAAAAATAAAATAACAAAAAAAGAGTTCTGTCGAACAAAGCAATGTCTGTGCTTTAGTATTTTTCTCCTCAGCAATGCTTTTTTTCCTTAGCTGGTTGCACCTAAACATGAACTTTTGTACAAACACTTTCCTGGAATACTATCCATATGTTAATCACTCTCAAAGCAATATTTACTTGTGTGTGCATCCCTCATGGGAAGATTAATATACACAGTCAAGTGTTATGTTTTTTGGTCTTTATAATAGCAATCGATTATCAGTGGGTCAATTGATAGATATGCCAATTTACAGATTAGGAAATTGAGGTTCATAGTAGTTAAGTCAACCAGTACTCTATAACTCTTATGTAACAGGAAAAGGGAATTTTTTACCTCCAACTATGTTCTCTACTGTGTAATATTCTAATTTTCACATAGTTCTATGAGAATCATATTGTCCAGGAAACTCAGAGTAGAAGGATCAAGGTAGTAGATAAGGTGTTGGTGTATTTTATGACCTGTCATCAAAGTGCAAATACCCAGTTGAGTGAGTTTCCAAATATTGGCTAGGATGTGGTAACCCTTCAACATCATTTATTCACTTTGCATTTCTGATATCCTTTCAAAAAAAATTGTGAATGAGAATATTCACATGATAAAGATAAGAGGTAATGGAGAGGATACATTTTCTCCCATTCTGTGTTGTGACATTGGAATTCCAGTATAGAGAGGGATTCTTCTCAAGGCATTCCTGTTTGATCTATTGGCTAGGAATGCAGTGTTTGTGCTAGACCAGTGTAGACAGAACAATGGAAACAGACAGCTGTGAAGTGGGTCGGAAGTAGCCATCCACATTGCAGCCTAAAACAAGCAGCAAATTCCCTCTGAACTATAGTTTTCCAATCTATTCAGAGACAATGACCACTGCGGTATACATACCAGCTTGTGCAGATTGGGTGAAATATGTCCAAGAAAAGCTCTTTGTAAACAATAAAGTGTTATACCAGTATTATTGGTATAATATTTCTTATTTTGTTCATTTTGCATTTTTTTCCAACAGCATAAGTTTCATTTTAAAGAATGGGTTAACTTGTTGAAATTCCAAACTTCCACGGACACATGCAGAAATAGCAATCGCAATTAAATATAGCATGACCTTGTGGAAACCATTTAACTTTTCTACATTGCTGTGCTCCTCGTTGAACAATCAGACAACATTATCCTCAGTCTCACCTTGAGATGATCAAGGTTGTATATAATTAGGACTGTATAATCACACATTTACAATCCTGGGTTTTGTGTGTGTGTGTGTGTGTGTGTGTGTGTGTACATATCCTCTGTTTGCAAATGAAGTGTAAATTCCTTGAAGTAAGGAGCCATATTTCTTCTTGTCTATAACTTTGATAGCATTGGGGAATGGAAATAAAATCACTGACTATTAAAGCAGGAAGGAACTTTAGCCTCATTTAGCCTAATCTCTTCATTTTATAGATAATGAAATAGGAAACCAGTGTCCTGAAAATGGGTGATTTGCCTATGATCGCTCAGCAGAGGTTGGATTTAAACCAGACTTTTGATTTCCAGCTGCTCTTACATTCCATTATACCTTCGAGTAGGTATTTGACCTATAATTTTCAAATGAATAAGGAGTAACTAAAGGTATTTAGCATATCTTACACTAGAAAGTAAATCCAGTGGCCAAAGACGTTAATAAATACTGTGCCTCAAGGAATTTCTTTAAAAAAATGAGATATGATTTAAAAATCTCTAAAAGATAGTAGTTTGGGTTTCCCAAAATTCTTTGAATACAGACAACAGCTGTTAGAGCACAGTAAATATCAAATAAACATAAGTAGATAAACAAACAAGAATTTGAAGGACAACAGCTATTAGAACATAGTAAATATCAAATAAATGTAAGTAGATAAGCAAACAAGAATTAAAGACACAAAGTCTTATAATTCAGAACCTGCTTCTCTGTCTTGCTAGCTTCTTATGACCTATGTGAAGCTCTTCGGCCTTGGTACCATGGTTTTATCTCCTACCATGGATATAGGATGGCCTACCAGACCCAGCCATGAAAGCCGAATTTCCTTGGACCCACAGAACCCAAGGTAGAGAGCAACTCTCATTCGAAGTACCAGCTTTTCTCCTTTAATACGGGGAAACAGTGCTCTCCCTCTCTCTTTTCCCTCCCTCTCTGGGAGCTATAAGTTCCTTTAAATTCCTGCATGATTCTCACTGGAACTACATGTTTTGACTTCAACCTGATCCCTTGGTGGGGTTAAGAACTAGGGGTGCACACCACCCCAAAGCTGAAGTGATAATTCTCTTCACTGAAATTTTAACTTTTGGAGCTGAGAGCCAGGCAATCCTCTCTAGCTAGAGCTGTAAGAGCTCACATCTCTCTCTAAAATGTTCTTTCTTCACTACCCACAAGCCCCAACTCTGACACCCCAAATTGTTTTCCCATTTTCTGGCTTTTCTACTTATCCATTCTCTCAAGAATGTCCTTCTCTGAGATATCTACTGAGCTGACAACTCCTCACCATCCATGCCTCAACTCCAACATCTCTGCCTCAAAGGCGGTGATGATGGCCTCCATCACCACTCTGTGTCCCATGACTTCATTTTATCCAGGATCCATCTGCTGGAAGCTCATTGACTTTATATTTGCAAGTCCATTTTGTGGGTGCTTTGGGAGAGAGAAGTGGAGGGAGATGGTTGAATACAAGTGTGAAGGATCTGACAGGTGTCAAGTGCCAGCCAGTGTGTTTAAATCCTTGATCAGCACAGAGAACCTCCACCATACAACCCAGGAGTCCTCTTCCCCTGTCTGTGTTCAGACTTCTTTGCAGAGCTCTTCCTGCTGACACATCTGGGTCTGGTTCTTCTGGAAGTTCCCAGATATCCCTATGGTTCAGCTGGCAACCATCTAACACACACCTACTTTCTCAGCCACAGGCCAGGATGAGCATCAATCATAAGGGAGAGGAGAATAGAAGACTCCTACACCTGCTTCCATATTGGACAACAATGGACTTTGTTTCACCAGTGAAACACACTTTTCAAATGTGCAGGAAAGAAAACCAGTAGTTCTCACAGCAAGAATGACCCCTACACATGCTTCACCCTGTGGGGATTTGGAGTACGGTTGTTTATTTGATTTTCCACAAAGTCAGATCTAGCTGAAGTTGACCCAAACTGCTTATTCTCCCCTTGACTCAGCTTCCCACTCAGGAAAATATCCACGTTCTGGCCCATTGTTCATGTTGGATAAACCTCAATAGAGTCATGAAGAAGAAGAAATCCAAGGTTATGCAGAGAGTCAGATAGTAGTAATTATCTAAAATGTTTTACTTAGTATCTGACACTTAACTCATTTAATATTCACAGCAATCCTACAAAGTTGACTTTGTTATTTAAAAGGGAGTTGAACTCAAGAGAGGTTAAAGGACTTGTCCAAGATAATGCAGATGGTAAATAACATCCAATGTGGGCCTAGGAATGCTGGGTCACTTCTGTGGCCCAACCTGGGTCAACTCACCTGACAGCTGCCTTTGAAGAAGGGGTCCTGCTTGTGATCTTCCCACTCTCACTGTGCCATGGGAGAGTGTCCCCTTTCACACACCTTTGTGCCACCACTCAGAATCGACTGTACAAAGACTCCCACATTTCCATGGCAACTACCTCTGTTCTCATTTCACACTTCATATTATTCATCTCAGAGCAATTTTGTAGACAGGTGTGATTCCAGGTTACAGATGGGAGGCACAGAGGGCAGAAGCTAGACAGCAGCAGATCTTGGGGCCAGAATGCACAACTGTTCCCACAAAGCCGCCAAAGTGGCAGCCAGCACCTTATCTGGCTTAGAGAAAAAGGTTAGCAAATGAATATTTCCCCCAACAATTCTTTATTTAGCCTGTAAGTCTCCCCACCTGTGTACCCTTGACCCCAAGTAGGTCATTTGATTTCTTCAAGTTTCAGTTTCTCCCCTATAAATTGGTCACAGTGATAATGGTGGTATCTATTCTGTAAGGTAAATGAGCAGATTAAATATTACTTTATTGCATAAAGTATCTAAGGAATATTTTAGTAAATGCTAAAAAATAAAATAGCAGTTCTTTGCAGCCTCTGTTCAGTTTCTGTTTTCATGAACTTAAGATGAGCTAAATTCTGTGTATGCTGACAGAATTTTTGAGATTTTATTTTTAACCTATAAGGCTGAATTCAGCATTTATTTTTTCATTGTCCTGGACAAACACGTGGGACTTGTTTGCCTGGGAAGTTTACCTGGCCTGCCTGTTACCCCAGTGGAAACAGCACAAGGTTCTATGGCTGTCCTGTTTCCATTACCATAAGACCAGCCCTGACCCAAGCAGAGTTGCTGGGCTTCAGTCAGATGTGCCACCTCCTGAGACCCAGGCCCAAAAGTCTCCCTGGACTGATTAATCCTTAGGAAATCCTGAACATAATTCCTGCACCCTGGCCGATCCTTATGGAAAAGCATCCACTGTGACCTTTTCTGTGTTTCAGAGTCTGCCTCAAGCCTAAGATATACAGGGCTCAGAATGTGCAGTATGTGTTTGCTGAGAGAATTTCTACACAAAGCATGTTGTTAGCTCCTTGACAACAAAAACAACACATAAATTGAAAGATATATGGTGAGACGTTTTACATACATCATCTTGGAGAATACACAATGAAAATCTATGGAAATATAGCAGGAAATGAGGGTCAGGACACTCAGTTCTGGAAGCAATACTTTTATTAGTGGCGCCACAACCCAGAGGAATAATTCCCGAAGTGTGAGCCCCAAGCACAGCAGGGATTTTACTTTTATACATAAGCAAGTTTAGGGTACATCCAGGCAAGGGAGCTGGTGCAATTTTATCAGAGTGTGCATTCTACATTCCTTATATGGGTGCAGGCTTGTTAATAGCCAAGAGACTCACCTCATACAGCTCAGAGACTTTTATTGCACTATGTCTACAGAGGGATTCTTCTGTCCCCGTTGATTTGCTTCCTGATTCTGCCTACTGTGTTTATCTATAAGGTACCTGTTAGCCACTGCGAACCTCTATGTTAAATATCGGTATGCAGAGCTACTGTGTCAGCATGCAAAACCACAGCCTGTCAGCCCTTAAACTGCTAAATTTCCCATTTTGCTCTACCACCAAAACACACTATCTGTATCCCCATTTTACAGATCAGGAAACTAAAGCTCAGAGCAGGTAACTGTAACAGAGTCCAGGCTATCAAACTCCAGAGAGAACTTTCGAGGAGCATCTCTTCTCTGTCTTCACCTACCATCCTGACTGCAGCAAGCCAGCCTCTCTATTGGTGGGAGCTTGCTGCTTTGAAAGGTGGTGTGGCTTTAGGTGTAAAGAGTGCTAAATGGCATTTGCTGGTAAATGGATGGAGTTGGAGAACATCGTGCTAAGTGAAATAAGCCAAACCCAAAAACCCAATGGCCGAATGTTTTCTCTGATATGGGGATGCTAATTCAAAATAAGTTGGGGAGGTTAGGGAAAAATAGAGTTACTTTATATTAGGTAGAGGGGAGTGAAGGGAGGGGAAGGGGTATGGGGGTAGAAAGGATAGTAGAGTGAAACAGATAGATATTATTACCTTATGTACATGTATGACTGCATGACCAATGTGATCCTACAATATGTACAATCAGAAAAATGAGAAATTGCACTCCATTTATGTACGATTTATCAAAATGTATAAATGCATTCTACTGTAATGTACAACTAATTAGAACAAATAAAATTCTTTTTAAAAAAGAGTGCTGTTAGAAAGTTGTTTCTTTACTATGTCTGATCATGATTTTGGAGTTTCTCCCCACTTAGTTGTGGATCTGTCCTTGGGAGGAAATGGAAAAAAAGTCTCCTGTCTTTCCCATATGTTAGTCCTTCTGCTTTAAATAAATCAGTCCTCACTGACACTAACTCTGGGTGATGGATTTAAAGCCGGGAAGGAGAGTATATGTTGAAATATAATAGTCATTAAAAACTACAACAGTGACATTGATAGTAGTTAATACTTTATGAAGAATTTAATTTTTTCAAAATACTATCTCTCAATACATGGGTTTCTACTTTCAAGTTTCCAAACAAAGCTTTTCTCCCTTGCTATTAAAATAGTCATTATTTTACCTGTGAACCAGAATACCTAATAATAAGGATACTTAGTAAACTTTGCATTCATATTCCATGAAGTTAAACAGACTGGGAATGACTTAGTGGATTGTGGCTATTTAGTTCTGAATTCCTTCCTCCTAAATGTACCAGAACCTTGGTTGGGCTCTGACCTACAGGGAAGAGAGACCTCTTGGAGAAGTCAGAATGATTTCTTAATGCACCTTCCCAGAGATGCTTCCAGTCTTCTCTTTGGTTCCAGGACTGAAGATGGTGCTTAGTAAAGAAAACAGAAGAATAAATAATAAGCACTAGTCAAAAAAAAAAAAAAAGGCATCAAGCAGGTCTACTTCTTGTAGACATCATCAGCTTCCCACCTCCAGCATCTGTTCATCTTCTCCAAAGGTTTTCTCTGCCTTCAGGAATGGTATCAGCCCACATATAGGCAGCATGAAAGATCAAGGGGTTAATAATGCTGAGGAGCACCTTAACCTATAGGAGATGAGGACTGACATCCAAATACTCCAGCTTTCTTGATTCTCAGCGGGACAGTTATGAGGCATACTCTGCAGCCTCTAGATGGTCCCCAGAGATTGGGAGTCCATTGCCTCCACACCAGTACATCCCCTATTGACCCATCTCCCTCTCTTGGATGGCTTGCTCACTCTCTCACCTGGTGTTCTGGGATTGCCTCTCAAGCAAACTATTTGCATTCCAAAGTTTGTGCCAGCATCTGCTTGTAAAGAAACCAAACCTAAAAGTCTTCTTGTTAATATTCAAATGGTGATCAGAACTCCATAGGCCTAGTGAGGGAAGTAAATAATATTTGTAATGTTTTGGCACAAAGCCTGGACCATGAGTCCTAATGAAGAAAACAAAGTGTGGTCCCTCACCCTCCCTTCACTCAGCACATCTCCCTCTTCATTCTCATCTGTTCCTCCTCCTGTGTTCACCTTTCCTCTTCTCTTATCTGATGGGGACACAGTATCCATCATCCCATAAAAAGTTTAAAAACATATAAGTAAATTTAACTAAGCAATGCTTGTTAAGTGATTTCAATAAATACTGCAATGCTCTGTGAACTGTGTTTTATATACAAAATCAGATACGGACAGTTTTTGAGTAACAACAAAACCCTGATGATATTAGATTTGGGGGTCTCAGACAAGGGTCAACAGACTGTGGCTCAACACCTGTCTTTGTAAATAAAATGTATGGCTTTATGGGAACACAGTGATAGTCATTTGTTTACACACTGTCTGTGATTGCATTTGTACACAGCAGAGTTGAGTGGTAGTGACAGAAAACCGTATAGTCCACGAAGCCTAAAATATTTATTTTTTAAAATTATTTTTTGATTCATTGTACACAAATGGGGTGCAATTTTCATTCTCTGGTTGTACACAAAGTAGAGTCACACCATTTGTGAAATCATGCATGTACATAAGGTAATGATGCTTGTCTCATTCTATTATCTTTCCTTCCCCTCCTAAAATATTTATTATCTGGCTCTTTACTGAACAAATTTACTAAATCCTGGAAAAAGAAACTGCTTTGATCAAAGATACATCTAAAGTTCAAAAGAAAGACTAAATTGGGATACATACACGTGCACATGCATGCATGTAAGCACACACACACACACATACATATATATTCCTTATAATTCCACATCATGAATAGTGTAAGCTGTCCCACATTTTCCAAGTTTTAGTTTTCTTTATTTTGTTTTTTGGTCCAAAGAATACTTTAGTGGGCAGTAGAGCATGCCATCCAAAAATAAATAAATAAAATAAATAAATAAAACAGACATTGCCTTTTAATTATAAAAGAGATATAAAAATTCATGTTGAAAATGATAAGATATGACAAGGCAACATTGCTGACCAAGGCACAGACACTACACCTCCATCTCCATGCTAATGGGCAAATAAAATCTATTTCAAGAGTTGCCCAAGCCTTCGCAGTTCTATATATAACAAACATGATCCTTTTAAAAACAACCCAAATTATACATAATGCATACTCATATTCTTAAACTGATCTGTTAGAGATGCTAAAAAAAGATTGCATATATTTCAATTTTCCCAAAATGTCTCTTTCTCCAACACCAACTCTTTTTTTTTCCTTTACAGAGCTCCCAAAATTCTGGAGCTTTTTATAAAAAAAAAAAAAAAAAAAAAAAAAAAAAAAAGGAAAAGAAAAAACAGGTCTGAACATGGTATTCCACTGCCTGAAAATCTCCAACAATTACTTCAAATGCTTCCATTCCCATATCTGCTTAACTTGTCCATCTTGTATTCTGAGGATGACATATCCACACCGTGCCACCTGGCATGCCAATGTCATGCTCTTTCTGCTATTTTCTGAACCATGTCCTTCTGAATTACCAAACTTTTGGTCACTTTTGTTCTCTCTGCCTAGAATACCCCACTTCATCCATATTAATCTTTTGAAACATCTTTCCTCCTAACCCCTGTCCAGATATTATCTACTCATAAGAAACTTCCTGGGCTCTCTTGGTCAGAAATAATCTCTTCTCCATTCTTTCCCCATTTAGTTAATAGTTTTTTGTTGTTGTTTTTTTTTTTAATCTACCTAGTTGGTTCAACCTAAAATTTAGCATCAGTCTCATATCTTCCTGTCCTTCACCCCTCATATCTAGTTCATCTGGGGTGGACCCAGCTTTGTCTACCCAACCCTAACATACACCAGGAACCCATCATGCCTATGGTAAGCCACTCTCAGGTGACTACTGAACAGCACTTGATCTTTCCTTTCAACCCAGCCTTATTTTCCTCCAACTCAGTCTCCACTTCAGTAGACTAATGTGTTTAAAAACAGGATCATGTCACTCCTATTTAAACTTCCTTGCAGCATCACCTTGTGTTTGGAATGAGACACAATTTTTACAAAGTCTGCAGAGCAACCCATGCTCTGATCCTGATCACCGTTCTCCAACCAACCAGCATCAGACACTGTGGAATTCTTTTCCCCATATCGCAAACACTCTTCCCCTCACTCTGCACTTTCTTATCCTATATTTTATTAATAACAAATAAAAAAATCAAGTCTTCTGGGAGGCCTTCCATGACTCCTGAATGCAAATCAGGGTCCCCTCCATCACCTCGCCTTATGGCACTTGGTTTCCTTCATTCAGAGTTCCTGCCACTTGTCATTATGTATTTATTAACATGTAACTCTAGAAGGTTGCCTTTCTTTCTGTTCTGTTAGCTGCAAATTTATGAGCTATATTGTGTTGTTCAACACTGTATACGTAGTCCTTCTCAGTATTTTGTATACAATAAGTATTTGTTAAATATTTGCTCAAAGAAGAAATGAACAAATGAATAATCGAATGAAGGAATTATATATGGTACTGAACATATACAACATTATTGATCCCCATTTATTGTACTTAACAATAGCGTATTGAATATCAGGTTTTAAAAAAATGTGCAGTTTCCCCTTCTTCCCCCTATGGCTCATGGGCAGGTAGAATCAATTAATTCAGCATGGTATCTCCCATGGGTCCAAGAAATTGAACTCTCAATACACAGTCAATAGGAATCAGATGTCTATTCATTTGAGTATACTGTAAACTCCTTGAGAACATAACCATAATAGGTACAGCTTTAGATGTCCAGTGCCTGGTGCATAGTAGTTGTTAAATGGTTAATTAATGGACACATGCACACATGTGTCTCTACAAGGTCAATAACTCAATATCCTACCAATGAGTTCAGAAATGCAAAACCAAAAACAGTCCTTTGACCTTTTTATACTGACATTGTCTTTGGCATTGCTGGATCATTTTATTGCAGGTGATTTGGGGTCATTAAAGTCTCTGATAGGAGGAACTGTTGTATGTCTGGAGGTCTATAAGCTAAGTAGGATCTAGGCAAGCTTGAGTTGCTCACCCAAGACCCTGATTTGGTTTAGGAAGGTAGAAAGGAAATGAATGCATATGCTGATACAGGATGGAAGACACTTTTTGGGGCCCCACCTAGATGCCCATCACAAGGTGAGTGTACCTAGGTCTAGCTACTGTGAGGGCGACTGTTGAATTAAGTTCATAGACCCTTCACAGAGAACTGTACTTGGATGTCTAGGGCCACTCACCTCCATTTGGGGACAGCCCTCAGCCAAAGGATTACTGAGGTACCTCAACAGTGTGTCCTGTCAGTGTGGATCATGCCAAGGGCAGCCTTTGCCTCAGACCACTCACCTGTACTTGGTTCTTTCCCCTTCTTACTCTGCTTCACTCCATCCCTTAGAGCATTTTACTGAAGTACTTGACTTCTATTAATCCCATGGACCCAAACCTCAGTCTCAAGGCTGAACTTCTAGAGAATGTCACCTAAGGCTTCAGGTAATAGGTGCAGTAGTAGGGAAGGGTATAGAGCTGTGAGAGCAGAGAAAAGAGGTATCAGATGTGGCCAGAGATCCAGAGCCTGAGATGTCTCCTTGGGTGAGAGTCATCCTGAACTGAATCTTCTTTATAGGCAGGAAGTATTTCACATTTGGAGTAAGGTAAGGTAGAAGAGTAACACAATATAATGAAACATTCCTTCCTACTGGATTTAACTAATGTCACATTTTTCATAAATGCTTCCCAACTTACACAGAATTAAAGTTCACCAATATAGTAGAAAAGTACTTTATGAGTGTTTTAAATTCTAAACTTCTTGTATCATCAGAAGCAACTCTCATCCTAATAATGTTAGAAGTTTGCAATCACATTTTTTGTTGTTTTTTGTTTTTTTTTTTACATATCCACAAAGCTCACGTAGCATGATTTAATGCATTAGAAAAGGCAATATGTTAATACCATAGGGACACCCTGTGAACTTTCTTTTAGTATGAATGTTATGCCTTTGTGATCTGCTCATGTTAATGCCTGCAGATCCACACATTCATTTACATTGCTAAACAGCAATCCATTACTGTGCCTTATCTTGATTTCATTTTGTCTCCTTTCCTGCCTTCTGCTATTTTTATAGTGTTATCTTTATTTCCTCTTTTTTAATTGGAAATTATACATTCCATTTGGATTAATTTAGAGAATACTCTTTAATTCGAATATGCATGCTATATTTAATATGGTTTAAAAGTAATCAATGTTTCTACTTTCTATGTGAATACTATGAGATGCATAGAACCCTTTCACTATGAAATTTCCTTCTCCTATCTTCCACGTGATTGGTGAGTATTTTTGCCATATCGTTTTAACTCTTCCATTAGTGCATGTATATGTGTATACAGATATATATGTATGTATATATTTGAATACTTACTAGTATTGACTGCATTTATTTTAGTGCTATTTACTCAATATTGCTTCTTATATCCCACACTTTCCAAACATTTATATTCAGTTTCCTTTTTACTCCAGTTTTTCATTTACTAGTTCTTTTGGAGAGGCCAGTGAGCAGAGAGCTAAATTATCGTCCTCCTCCTCCTCATCCTCCTCCTCCTTCTCCCCTCCTTCTCCTTCTCCTCCTCCTCCTTCTCCCCCTCCTCCTCCTTCTTCTTCTTTGCTACCCAAAAGTGCTTTCATTTTAATCTCCCTTCTAAATGATTGATTAACCTGTATATAGTATGTTCCGTTGCAAATAGTCAGGTGAATAATCATCCCTCTCTTATTGAACACTCTGTCCTTTTTTGTAGATTTTATCAATTTGTTTTATTCTATCTGTTATATTTCAGGTATGGGTTTGATTTTAGTTGTCTTGCCTCTGACTCAATATGTCATTATATGGATAATGGAAATTATCCATTTCCCTGTGAATACCACTCTGACTTGGAGTTAGGTTCTACCAGATTTGTGCGGGATGTTCCTATTCTATTCTCTAGGTATAATTTCATCTGTAATCTTCTATCAGCAATCTATATTCTGGGTGACTTTCTCAGAGCTGTATTATAGTTCACTAATTTTATTCTTTTCTAGATAGCTGTAGAATTCATTTGATGATTTTTAATGCCTGCAACTTTATTTATTTATTTACTTATTTACTTACTTACTTACTTACTTACTGTACTGGAGATTGAACTCACATAACCACTGAGCCATATCCCCAGCCTGTTTCTGTTTTATTACTTTTGTTTTGTTTTTGAGACAGGGTCTTGCTAAGTGGCTCAGGGCCTCACTAAGTTGCTGAGGCTGGATTTGAACTTGTGATCCTCCTGCTTCAGCCTCCCAAGTGGCTGGGAGAACAGACAAGCACCACTGCACCCAGCTTGCAACTACAGTTCTAGAATTTCTATTTAAATATTTTTAAATCCTTCTATTCTTTCTATATATTAGTTTGTTCTCACCTTATATGTTCTACCTTCATTAGTTTCTCTTTGTCACCTTAAACATGCTTACTTGAGCCCCTTTTACACTGTATACTTGTTCAATTTATACATGGATTTTTCCCTTTGTTTCACATACTCTCTCCCTTCACTGTGGTTTGTTTCCCTGTAAAATGTATACCAGGAAGTCATCTCAGTCAGGGTTTATTGTTGTTTTATACATTCTGGATTATAGAAACATCCCTATAGATCTGCCAAATGTTAGGCCTACTCTTACTATTAATGCTTTACTTTGGAGTTCTAGGGCTCCAAAGTTGATGGACAATTAAATCCCACAGGCATATTAGGATTAGACCAAGGAATCTGATTGCTCACAGGATTCCACTTATGCCCCTGGGAGTGGGGGCCTGTGCATAGTCCCCATTCCCTATGTGGGGTGTTCTTTGAGGATACTGTCTTCATCCATGACTCATAGCCATATATAACCCCTTTCTGGAGTCTCTATTTGTTGTTCCAATTCAGGGTCTCCCTTCAATGTGGCTTTGTAGATTTCTCTTTCTATGCAAGACAGTGGCTGTGTGGTTGCTTGCTTTTAGTATATTTAATCTACCATGATTATGTGTGTAAAGTAGGAACTGAGATGAGTCATTTCACATATGCTCAGGCCTCTACTTTCTGGATCTGAGCTAGACCTTAAGTGAGTTAATCAGACCAAATGAGGAGGGAAGGCTATTTCAAGCAGAGAAAAATTACATAAGGAAAGAAATAAGAATCAGCATTGTGGGCTCCTTCTTGGTGATTGTAGAAGGAGCTTGGTTGTCCTGCTGCTTCTATATAGACTGCTCACCAGAACCAATGGAGTGGGTCACCAGAAGGGGAGGTTGCAATGGCAGATGTGAGAAAGAGACCAGCCTGGGTCAGAGTCAGAAGCACTGCCAGCTATGAAACCAAGAATACTGAGGCAGGAACAGGGAATTCATTGTGAGAAAAAGGATGAGTGCATATCATGATCATCTCTTTAGAGATGCTGGGCTTGGAGATGGCTGGACCAGACATCTCTGACCAGTGCAGCTCCTGGGACTGAGCAAAACACATACCCTGCACATGTGTGTGAAACATGTGTTCATGAGCCTTGTTTCAGGCAGGGTTGGAGTTTGGGAGAAATTGCTCCAGCAGAGCATGAGGTTTCTCTGTTATTTTCATGGCTGGAGTTTCCTGAAGGATGTGGGATGGTGTAAAACTTGACTCTGGAATGTGGGAGAATCTTGGTGCCAGTGCAGGAGAAGTTTGAACCTGGAGCACCTGAAGGAAGAGAAGGAAAGATGGGACATGTGTTGGAGCAGCCACTGTCCTCACTATGCAGAGGACCTACGCCTGGGAAAACGTGACTTGGAACCTTCCAGCACACTTGGGAGAGGGCAGAGGCAGAGCCCACTTGGAGGGCTGAGGTTATGGCAGCTGGTTTCATATTGGTTCCCCAAAGTCCCAGGGTTTTCAGCAGGAGCTCAGGGGTCCCTCTTTGAAGTAAGAGCCATGGAGAGCTAAATAGGCTGAACTAAACATCCTCCCAAACCTGGGTGCAACAAAACTGTTTCTGTTTATAACCAGAAAAACATACAAACAAAAAACACACAAGAGGATGTTTTGGTAGGTTTTTACACATTTTTAAATTGAAATAAAATTAGCATAACAAAATTGACCATTTTAACCATCTTTAAGTGTACAATGCAGTGTCTTTTAGCACATTCACAGTGTTGTACAATTATCATCACTATTTAATTCCAGAGCATTTTCATCATCCAGATGAGAACCCCTGTACTGGTTTCTCATTGCCCCCTTCCTCTTACTCTTGACAATCACTAATCTTTTTTTATCCCCAAGAATTCATCTATTTTGAACCTTTCATACAAGTGGAGTCATATAATGTGAAGTCCTTTCTGATTGGCTTCTTCCACTGAGGATGCCGCACCTGTGTTGTAGCATGCATTAGACCTTCATTCCATTCTATGGCTGGATACTGTTTCATTGGATGGATATGCCACATTTTGTTCATCCATTCAGCAGTGGATGGATACTTAAGCTCTTTTCACTTTTTAGCCATTACAAATAATGCTGCTGTGTACATTTGTGCACAAGATTTTATTTGAACATACTTCAATACTCTTGGGTTCAACGAGTTTTAACTGAAAAAGATTCCATGTATTTTCTTTACCCACCCAACCCCCACCCCAATGATGCTTCATACCATGGATTCCAGGTGTAATTAATGTTTCCTTTTCTTTAATTTTTAATTTTTAAATTTTTTAAACCTTGTACTTCTTAAATGGGAGTACGAATCCTTCTAGAGGTTTGTGGTGATGTGCTGGTGGGCACAGAAGACCCAAGGAGTAACATGGCTCAACGTTTATTTTAGCAAGAATTATTTAAAATGGGAAGGAGAAGAGGAAAATAATGTTTTTTTTTTTTTAAATACTAAATACGCAAAATAAACAATCTTGCATTGATTCTGAGACAGTCATGTTTTAGCACCTTTGGAATTAGAACACATTTTACAATCGATGCCCTGCAACAGTTTAATTTGCAGTCTCTTTTTTTTAGTGACAAATAAAATAACGATGTGTTAAAACAAATATGTTGGGCTGGGGTTGTGGCTCAATGGTAGAGCACTTGTCTAGCATGTGTGAGGCACTGGGTTTGATTCTCATCACTGTATATAAATAAATAAAAATAAAATGTCCATCAACAACTAAAAAATATATATATTAAAAAATACATCTTAGATGGTATAGATTGTGGAATTATGAAATACAAGCTACAATTCACACATGATTTTAAGACTAAAATGGGAGACTTTGGAGCCGCCCATCGATGGCTGTAGTGTTTCCACTGCAGGGAGATTTCTCCCTGCCCTGTGTCCCCGTAGGGCTGTGGGACACAGTAGAATGAGTTGTGCCTGGCATACTAGGATTCCCAAAGCCCTGTGTAGGTGACTTCGCTGTGGCCCACTTCAGGGTCCTTGCCTTCTCTCTTTCTGAGTTTGTGTGGCCACGTGGCACCCACTAATACCAACTCCAGTGTGTAACTCCCTTTTCTATCTTCCCCCCAACAGATCTGAGACATACATTGTTGAGAAGCATTTTATTTGAAAAAGCCATAGGAAAAGCAAAAGGAACAAGAGGAGGAAATGCAGACACCACACAAACTGTCAAATTTTTAATGACTGTTTCTGATGTAACCATTCTTTAAAAATGGTTGCTCAATTTTAGCAGAAGGCAAATAATGACCATTAGGAAACCTCGGCTCTTATTCCAACCCAGCCATGGTCAGCTGTGCCTACTATTTGCATTCTCCTCATCCAGGAAGTGAGCATCTTGGCTTCCTGTTTTCTTGGATGCCTCCATGGCCAATTTCCTACTGCTTGGCTCTTTTGAAAAAAGTCTGTTCTAAACAAATTGCCACATCTTTTGTCCATAAAATGGCTTGGGAATCACTTGAATAGCTAAGAGAATAGGGAGTCTTGCCAAAACCAGAGAGAAAAACACAAAGATAAAAACAGAAGCTCAATGTTTTAGCTCAAGAAAATTAGCTCTGTATTTTCAAAGTGCCATATTCATTGAGAAGGGGTTGTTGGGAGGTGAGCAGTGAAAGCTGGCCGGGCACTGCCGAAGTGTTATCATCTTTTCTACTACCATTCAGCTTACTTTTCTGTTTCTTTTCCAGGACAATCTCTTGGAAGAAATCATTTCAAAACTAATGAAAATTTTTTGAAAATTGAATTTAAAAAAAAAAGCAATAGCAACAACTTAATACTAGATCTAAACCAGAACACTCAATGTGGCAATAAGCAGGGGAGGGTTTGTGTAATCAGGTGAGGGGTGCACAATGGCTATACCCCCTCCATTAAGTGCTTTCTTAATGAAGGAAATAAATATGCTTATTTTTATTGGTTTGGTGGTTGACACTTCCAATAAGAGTATGAGGGTTTCTCAGATTATTTTTGACATCTGAGATTATCCTTTCTCAATGCATCTTGCCTTATGAAAGAAGCACATGGAGCTGAGGAAAGCAGTGTTGATTAACTGTATTCATTCTGAATAGCCATTCAAATAAGGCTAAACAGGTTGAGGCATGATTCCAAAAAAGCTATTAAAATTGTTAGTAGAATCAAAAACCACATCTATGGAAAAGCTGAAGGAAATGGGATTATATAATAAAAGAAAGAATATTCATGCTGTGGGTGGTAGGGGTAGACAGGAAACCATCTGTAAATACATAAGACATTGTGTGAGAGCAAGATTTGGACTCACTCTGCAGCATGAAGGAGACAGCCACTGGTATGATGTAAAGTAGACAGACTATGACTTTCTAATACTTAATTTGGCTCAAGTGATCAAGGTGAGCTTTAGGAAAATCTCAGTTCCTAAAGAAAGGAGATGTTCAAGCTAAGGCTGCTCACCATCAGTCATTAGAGCTTCTTCATTGAAGTTTGTCAGTTCAGTGAGAGAACTTCATGACCTTTAGCACCTCTTTAAATTTGAAGTTCTAATGATGCTCAGCCTATGAGGAGGAAGCAGATTCTCAGCTGTCCACTGGCTAAGAAGGACCACAGGCTCTCTCAGCATCCAGGGCTCTTTAATCCAAGTTGCAAAGAACCCAACCCAGCAAGATCTTGAAACTAAGTTCCACCTGTCCCTCTCTGGCAATCTTTTAGTCATACAAATTAGGGATCATAGGTCACTTCTTTTCAGCAGGTTTACATCTCCCTCCTGAATCCTAGGCCCCTCTGTAGGTTGTAGCCAGTCCATTGAAAACTCTGCACAGCTCCCCAGGCACTACTTGGGGGGAAATTGCTGGCCCTGGCACCAGCAGCATTCAGACCATCTGAGCCCTTTCCTGGTGCTGTAACTCAGGCAAAAATGTTATCTTTCAAGATAGATGACCCTCCTGCCAGCAATTGCTTGGACGGAGTGTTCATTCAAACACCCTGGGCTACTTACCAGCCCAGAACACGGAAATTGTGCAGGTAATTTCTACCCACCATCCAATCTGTTGCTTGCCCACCTTCACACCAGCTTCCCATCCTGTCCTTCCCAAGATAGATGTGACATTATAAACACCACTTTACGATCTCTGACACAGCAGGTGCAGATAGAGACTTCCAACACCGTATTAATAAGAGTCCTAATGAAGAACCAAAATAACCTACCTGTCACCGACATTATGTCACCCCCTAGAAAAATTAAAGTGGCAAGTCATCCCACATGTGGCATTTTTTTCTTTTGTCTCCACTCTGTTCCTTCTTCCTGTCCTCAACCCTCTCTTCTTTATGTGTCTTAGTTCTTGCAGGATGGTTTCAGCAGACCTGAGTTTAGCTGCAAACTGTCATTCATGTGCTGTGTCATCCTTAGGATGTGCACTGAGACAGGAAACAGAAGAGCTGGGTGGGAATTGCAACATCCCCTCCCCATCTCCATCCAGCAGGAACCTGTCATTTTAGGAATCTACCCCAGGCCAAGAATAAATGATACTGTTGCAAGGATGGCAGTTGAAGCTTAAGCCAGAGTGACCCTACCTACCCCAGCAGTACTGGCTACTACAGATTTAGAAATGAAGAGCAAGTTTCTGCCCAAAAGAATTTCATAGTCTAGTGTGGGAGTCAGCAAACATTTTCTGGAAAGGGACAGATAGTGAACAGTTTGGGTTTCACAGGCCAGAGACTCAGATGCTATTCAATTCTGATGCTTTCACTTCAGAACAATCACAGATAACATTTAAACAAATGGCAATGGCTGTGTTCCAATAAAATTTGATTTATGAAAACAGGTGGTGGACCAGATTTGACCCTCAGGATGTCATTTTTCAGCCCTGATAGAGTGGAGGAGACAAACAAGTGATCCAACTGTTGCAATGTTCAACAGTAGGGGATAGGATAAGAGAGAAGCCGCAGAGGTGGTGAGGGAAGTCTTCCTGGAAGAGGTGAGGGTGGAGACATCACTTGAAGGACAAAGAGCTTCCAATCACATGCTTGCCTCTTTTTCCTCCTCCACCATCATCTTCCCCAGGAAATGGATTATCTGTGAGGTTAGACTTTGAGGTTCTTGTAAATTATAACTGCATCTTAGCCACCTCTATAACTCCACGGTCACGTTTAGTGCTTATACTTATTCAAGATTCAATGCATTTCAATAGTTGAGGGGTGTGTAACTTTCAGCTGTTTTTACTACTATTAACTTCCCTCCATTTTCATGGAAGATGGAATTCCTGCTCTGCTCTGAGCTACAGGGAGGGAGAAGTTTTGTGGCAATACAAAAGGGTCTTAAGAGCTTGCTGGCAGTTAATCTCTATCCTAGAGCCCAACTGGCATTAGCATCATGGTCTGCATTAACTAGCTGTGTAACCTTGGACAGGTAACCTTTCTATGCCTCAGTTTTCTCTTCTGTTAAAAGAGCATAATTATAGTATTTACCTCAGAGAATGTTGAGAGGATTAAGTGAGTACAGTATTTCCAATGATTACTGGCATGGATCAACCATTCATTACATGCTAGCTGTTATTAGCATGGCAAAGTTGGGGCCCGTCTCTTCATGATGATCTTACATCTCTGTGGTGGGAGGGGTGAAGAGGAGCTGCCCATAGCTGGTGACATGCATTTGAAAATTCTAACCCACTTCTCCACTCCAGCCTTATTTGTTTGTTGTTTTAATCTCTCTGCCCTCGGCTGCTGCACAAGGAGAGGAGTTGATTGGCAGCTTAACTGTTTAAAATCAATATAAGAAGCACTTGGAGATTAAAGCAATTTAAGCAAGGTACTGGCTGAGGTTGGGAGCTAAAACTGCTCTTGAAGGAAACAAGTGAAGGAGAGGAAGAAAGTGGGTCAGAAATGAACCAGCTCGGAACTGTGTGAGCAGAGGTGAGATTACAAGAGAGCAGCATGACGTTTTCTTCAAACATCGTTTCTTTTTTGCAAAAAAATAAAATAAAGCAGAACCCAAAGCCTAATCTCAAAATTGCTCCCACCTAGCACTGATTGTTCCAGGGACTTAAACACCTGTCTCCACCCTCTCCCTGCCACCATGACCCCCACCCACACATGCGCTCACCTTCCACTGCTTTAATCTCTGCAGGAACTTCCTTGACAGGAAGAAATGGAGAGATTATTACATCTCAGCTTTGTTGCTGATGCTGTGTAAGATGACATCCTACTGAGCCCAGGGACCTAGAGGAAGCTCAAGGGTGCCACAGTGGACAATCACCTCTACACCTGGGGCTGCTCCAATTAGGTATTAGATTTAGTTAACCCAGGCTGATCTCCCATAGAAAGGGACTCAGTGGGGGGAAGTGAATGAATTTGTTTAATTTAGATAAATTCAAAGAATTCTAAAGAACAACAGGAAGCTTCAGTGTTTTCCTTTCCTATTTGTCTCCGGCATCCATTAGAACTTCCATTTCTTGCACATTCTCTTTAATACCTCTTTTCCTTCTCGCTGTGCTCAAGGAGTTAAGTTTTATGGACTTGACAGTGCTTCATGCATCCCAGTAATTACAACTATCACAACTTGGTCCCTATATTCCCCGCCCTATTTGCACCCCAAATGGTCTCCTACTGACTTTACCACATCACATCACGTGGGCAGTTTCCCTATCTTGACTGCTGGGTAGATTTCTCAAATTCTTCCTACAACAAGGATGAATTCCTCATGCTCAGTGAGCCAGGAAGAAACCTGCATCTGTGATATTCACTCACCCAGAGGTGGTGGAGGCTTGGAATCCTCAGCAAAGACCACTTACAAAGAAAAGCATTCAACCAAGTTGGGATTCATTTAAGCAGATTTGGGTTGATAGTATGGGCTGCATGCCTATATACTTTGGGGTCTTCTTCAAGTCACAATAATACACACACATGCACACACCTGAAAAAGAAAATAGTTCTTTATTGAAGAATATATGTCATACAATTAAAGAAGGAAAAATAGAAATTAAAAAATCACTATTTTGCAGCCACGAGAGAAATAATTTATTTCATAAGGGGCCAATAAGAGAAGGTTAAGCCAAAGGATATAAAGTTCTTGAATAGCAGGATATTCACAGAAATCCAAACCATCATCCCACATGTCAGTTCTTCATTACAAGAGAAAAGAGATCTCTTATTATGTAGACACCTGGTGGCCACTGTAACCAAGTGATGAATCACAGCAACAGCAGTAGTGGGATAAACTGTCCTGACATGCCTGCTGATGTCAATCAGTGCTAATTACACAATATCTTGTCAAAAAGGTTTAAAAGTATCTTGCTATGAGGGAACACAAAACCCCAAATTTTGGGACATTCTTAAATACAATTAGCTCAGACTCTCAAAAATTGCCAATAACAAAATACAATAATTAGAGTAGAGATAGATTCATAGGTCCATCGATACATACATAGGTACATAACATATGCATGAATGAATTAGATGGTAAGCATATATGTATTAAAGGAGAATAAAGAAATGCATTAATCAAATGCAGTGAGAGCTCTATAATTGTTTCCTCTGTTTTTAAAGAAGCTATGAAGGACATTTGGAGAAGACTGGAGAATTCAAATGTGATTACATGTTAGGCAGTCACCATATCTCTGTTACTTTTCTTGGGTGTGACAGTGGTGGCACTGTTACATAGGACTAGCTCTGAGGCTCTACAAAGAAATTCTCGATATTTAGGGTTGAAATGTGATGATGTCTGCAAATTAACTTGAAATGGTTCAGAACAAAAGTCTACATGTACGTGTATGTGTATGCGTTGCATGCATTCAGACACATGCAGATAGAGAAAATGAGGCAAAATGCTAGCAACTTTCAATTGAGATGGAGGCTACAAATGCTCTCACTAGAGTTTTCCTTCTGTTTCTATAGTTCCTTTCAGTTTTCACTTGGAATTTTTTCAGGTAAAAACTAAACAAGATGGAAGAAATACCCAGCTCTTTTAAATTGGAGCTATTTCTTAGAGGGTATACCAAACTAGGGGGCAACAATCCTAGTTCTCCTTAGGGTTCCTCTTCCTTAACCCTAACCCTCAGATTTTCTCCCCTCTCTACACATGTGTTCTCAGATCACCAGGAGGATTGGTAGTGGATGTAGCAATGCTAAACCAGAATAAAGGAGGGAAGATGAAGTATGTGGTGAAGTTGGAGAAGAGTGTGGGGAGGGACAGTGGGAAGAAAAAGCCCAGCTTGTTGGTGGTGAGGGGCTCACAGAAGTCACGAGGACCCAATGTGACCTCCAAGTGGCCCTTCCTCCTCCTCCTCTTCCTACCTAGCCTCGCTCTCCCTGGCCTCCACCTGGCCTCCCACTGTCCTCATAACCACCCCCACTGCCCGAGAGGGACAGATGTTGTCCACCCAGTGCCAAGGACTGGAGTAGGGGCTAAGGGTGCACATACCTTCCATGAAATATCCCCAAGTGTCATCAGGGATGAAGTCCTCTTTCTGATTCTATCTTCAGAAAGTCTGGCTTCTGCCCTCTTAGACCACAGGAGACAGATCTGTCCTTTCCATATCACCTGCCTCCTGGGCAGAGGGTTCAAACACCTGAGACGCTGCTTCCTCCTCTGTCCAGCAGACTGATTGCACCAGGGACCTTTGCTCTGCCCATTTGCCTTTGGAAAATCCCCTCTTTCCAGAACAAGCAAGGGCTCTCAACTAGCTAGCCTCTGTTGTTGTTGCTATTGTCTTGCCCTTTAATTAAATCTGACGGCTGGGCAGGCATGTTTGAGCTGGAGGCAAACCAAGGCCAAGTGGAATCAGGGCAGGGTATTCTACCTCTTGAAAGCTGGAGTCTCAGCACAAAGCCCAGAGCAGAGCAAAGAGAAATCAATAATCCTCAGCCAGACCCATTTTTAAATGTGAATGGTGCTTGCTATTAGCAAGGGAGGCACGTGGTGGGGAGTTTCTCTAGAGTTGTTTTTGTCTTATTCTTGGCTGGTAACTTATAGCCTTCACCTCCTAGTCCAATTCACCATTCTAATGTCAATTTTAGAAGTAGATAGTGATTCACACAGAAAAATGAGTTATCAAGTTAACCTCTGTGTGTGCGCACACGCGTTACTGGGGATTGAACTCAGGGGTGCTCTACCCATGAACACTTTTTATTTTATTTTGAGACAGCATCTGGCTAACTTGCTCAGGCTGCCCTTGAACTTGAGATCCTCCAGCCTCAACCTCCCAAGTTGCTGGAATTGCAGGCATATGCCACCACACCTGGTTTAGTGGGAAATTTTTGATAGGTTATGGAGTGCCCTGCAGTGTGGCAGGCCTATATTCATGGAAGGGGACATCATACTTATGCTGATAAACAAATGGCTGAGGAATATCTAATGGGAAGCTAGTTGGGATAGGGGCAGAGAAGATCTTGGTGAGGAAGTGATATTGAGCTGAGATACTCAAAATTACAGGAATTAGCTAGGTAAAGTGTATTTGCATACATGTGTTGTGTATGTTCAGGTGTGTCCAGGCAGTGTGGAGAGGTGCGGTTGGGAAGAGAAAAGAGTGCTGTAGATGAAGGGAACAGTGTAGGCTCAGACCCTGAGCAGGGAGCAGGGAAGGTGTGTGCTGTCTTCACAGACAGATTGCTGAAGGAGAGGGTGTGGAAACCAGGTGTGGGCAACAGTTATATATGCTACTAATTGATGGCATCACTCCAGTGTTTTGAGGATAAAAGGCTCAGTTTCCCCAGAAATATATCCATTACCCAATATCAGTTGGACCTCAAATGCCACTACTAGCCAATAGTATCTTTGCACTCTTCTGACCCTTTACTTTACAGTGCAAAGCATAAGCCAGTTACTCAATGATATTTCTTGCAGCCAATATTTATTGAGTGCCTAACATTAGCCAGGCAAGATTCCATTCTTAGAGGTTTTAGCAATAAACCCCACAGAAACGTACCTCTCCTCAAAGAGTTATGCTTTTTCTATTCCACTATGTATTTTTCTATTCCTGGCTGCTTGGAACAACTCCTAGGAGTGCAGGATGCATGATGATTCCTGAATTCCAATGGTTGCTCTGATTAACAATGTACAGTGCACTGGATTTGGATAGACTGAGAGAGAACTTCGCCACTCTACATTTCAAAATGGGAAGGATTTTGAGTTTGCTGGGAAATCAAGGAATAATAGGGATGAAGGTGAAGAAAAAGGTGCATGTGTGCTGTTGTTGTTGATGAAGGAGTCTTAGGAGAAAGGGGAGTTCAGTGGCTTTTGCACCTAAGGAGGAGATAACCAATGAGAAAATCCAGGGACTTTGATTACATGGAATGTTAAATTTACATAGAATTTGTTTTGTCATTTAAGAGAGATGACTAAATAGCAGCTACTCTTCCCTGCAGAGAAGCAAGCATAAGACAGAAAAAACAAAGACAAGAAGTGATGAACTTCCCCAATTAAAACATTTAATCATCACATTCCATCTAAGTTAGCCATGATGTTATTCAACCTCTTTGTGAGTGCTTTATTATTTCAAGAAAGAGATGCCTGCACCCAAAGATTTCATGACAGGAAGAAAAGAAAATTTGCAAGCAATAAGATGAAAATGAGATAAGTAATTTTCCTGCAAGGAGTAAAAAGAAGATGTGATAAGAAAAATGGAAGAACTGTGAACACCAGGAGGCTATTGATATTTTAGGGATCAACAAAGATGCACTTAAATTTTTCCATGGAATGATGAGTGAATGTGGTAGAACTCCAAAGACATGCAAAGAAAAATAGTTTCTTGAACAACATTTTTTTCTATTTCCTCAACATTTCGGATAGTGATAGCAACCAGTTGTAATTTTTCTGTTCTCCTATGCAATTCCGTAAATTAGAAATCCTCTTCTCTTTAGTAGAAATATCATAGAGTAGGTCAGGTTTCTCCTATTAATTAACAGGAAAATGACAAAGTAGTGAGTATGAAATGTATCCTGTCATTACAGAAGACAAAAGACTGCAGAATGTCTCAATATTTATCTTCTACCTTTAGGATAACTTACATAAATTATCTCCTGAGACATGAAGGTCCTATACCTTGGGTTCTCTGTTCTCTGGGTAAAAGAATATCTAGTCCATTCTTGACCTCAGATAGAGGAATGCTTGTAACCCTGAAAATGACTTTCTGGGAAGGATTTCGAAGAGTATCTGACACATTTAGTCGCTTAATTTTTGTTACTAATTGGGAAGAAAAGGTGAAAGCAGTACTGTTCAGCTCTGGAAGACCCTGAAACTCTTGTATTTGGCTAAGATCCATGCTTAATTAAAGAAAGCTGGTACTTCGTGCAACATAGGGCCACTAAAATAACAACGATCAACCCAGCAATGCAAAATGCCAGGTGTGCATGGTGAAAATGTACCCAAGAAGCTCAGAGATCCTCATTTTCAATTGCATGTCCAGATATATTTTATGTACACATAGTATATTGTATATGCATATACAATGTGTAGGTGTACATATAGTGTATTATATGCATGTGTATGTGAGGTGCACATATAGTATTTTATACACATGTGTATATATGTGTATGGATAAATAGTTGTGTTCATGTATTTTCTAAATTTTGCAAGATGACATAAATATGGCAAATTATAGTTCACCTTAGAATGTTAAGTTCAAGAATGACACACTCCTCAACAATCCTAGCTCAAAATTTTGACCAAATGCTGTAGCCCTTGTCTGATATATACCAATTATCTTCAGTATGGTGATGCTAACCATCAGGGACCCCACAGGCTTGAAGGCAGTTGCCTCCCAAGAACACTGGCAGATACACATTTTACATATTTTATTGGATACACAGAATTTCTGGGTCCATTATAAAATCACTTCACCTTTTCTCAGCATTATAACCATGGTCATCTATAACACCCACCGTTCCTTGAGCAAAAGCAGATACTTTTACAGAAGTCACAGCGAACGGGCTTCTCAGACTCAGAACTGATGGGAAAAACAGAACCTTAAATCCAGTAATGTATACCCAAAAAGTGTGGTTGCTTAGGGTAGTTACAAATTTAACACAATTGCTTGGAAGAACCAAAGTAAAATGATACTTCTGGGGGTCATGTCTAGACAATGTTGCTTCCCAGGCAGATTTTGCTTTTTTACACCCAGTAGAGATGTTGTAAATAAAATCATACCCAAGACAAGAAAGCACAGTTTTTATCTAGCTCCCTCATATTAACTCCCTAACTATTACCAATTTTTCTTCCTGTATGGACCTACAAATTGTATAGTATGACTCATTTTGAAACACTGTTTTCTATTTTTCTAAGCCTATAAAACAGTTTTATTATCCCTGTGGTTATTTTGCCCAATTCACAATTTCAGTACGTTGGACACTGATGTCTTTTTGGAGAGTGTAGCCCATTATCCAGTAGCTAAATGCTTGTGAGACATGGCTACAAATTCCCATATCAACCCCTTCCCTCCAACCATGACCTCTGGAATAGAGTTGTTTTCTTCTCCCTTCAGGAATTCTGCATGTCTACATGGTATCTTATTTCAATTTAACACGATTCTGTGTTACATAGAATTTTTAATGGTTGGATAGCTCCAGAGCAATTTGGGTGAGTTTTATGTACCCTAAAGCCATCTAGGTCTATGGAGAGACTTAAATGAATCATTCTTCCACCTCCTGCCCTTCACAGTTCAGCTCCCAAAAGGGACCAAAAGGTTGTGCCCTTCTCTTTGTGGGATTCCAATTATCTTGGATAGGTTCATTACCCTAGACTGAGGTACAGAAAATGGCTCCTCAAAAGCCTCTGCTGCTCAGGATGCCACTTGCTGAATATTCTTTCATGTTAATAGAGATATTGACTTAAAAAGTATATATCATTAGCTATCCTCTGGGATACTCTTTAAAAATTGTGTTCACATACCCATCAGCAAATGATTGTTCCCATAATTTTAGCAGAGTAATTATCATTCATACATTGACAACCCACTGATTACTTTCCCCATTTAATAAAATAGACAATATGACTTTGTGGTGGAGGGTTTCAGTTTTTCCCCATACCCAGTTCCATTCTCCTCTGGGGCACAAGTTAATTTTCTACTTCCTTATTGCTCTGTAGTTAGTTAGCTGAGACCATCAATTTAGTTGTGACCAATGAGATACAGAGGAAGTGATGTAAGTTATTTCTGAAATGAAATTTACTTATGAGACCCCTTTGCCTACCACATTGACCATGGAGGCGACACTTCTAGATGAAATGACCTATGTCACCGAGTCACCATATGGAATGCTGCGTGGATAGTAGCTTTGGAGGGCCATTTGGAATTTGCATGAGTAAAAGTATACCTGAGGTTTGCTAAACCATTGAGACCTTGGGTTGGCTATCATCACCAACATAACATGTTCTTTCTTAAGCAATAAAGACTTCTGCCATAATTAGGCATAATATCATATGGCCCAAGGTAAGATCAGGGCCATTATAAGATTTAGAGTTTATGACTGTCCTCTGTTATACATACTGCCCAGTCTGTTCCAAGGCAGTTATATCAAGTTATACCAGAGATGCAGTAAATTGAATGGTTTCCTGCAGTCCATGATCTGTGCATACAAGAGACTAAGGCAATTTGTGTATTGTGAATAACTTCACTCTGAACAATACTATTAATCATCAGAAGTAGTAAGTTGGTGAAGCATTATGTTTTGAACATGGGGTACCCCCAAACCTAACCTGTCCATCCTAGTTTGAATGAATTAACTGAGTGGTAAATTTAAACAGTTGGGCCATGACTGGAGGAAATGGATCGTGGCCCATCTTACTTTTGGCTCCTACCCTTTTCTCTCTGCTTTTTGGCCACCATGAACTGAGTAGTGTTTTTCCATCATATCTTTCCACCTTGATGTTCTGCCTCACCTTGAATCCAGACCAGTAGAATCAGCTGACCATGAACTGAACCTCTGAAACCATGAGCCAAAATAAACTTTTCTTCCTCTAAGTTTTTCTTGTCAAATATTTTGGTCATAGCAATGAAGAGCTGACTAATACATGGCAGCTGTAGTAAGCAAATATTACTTTGATAATATTGCATAAAACATTGGTAGCTTCCAGCAAAATCATTCATGTTTCTGTTTCACTCATGAGTTTACAAGTTGTCTGCAAAGTTGGGGGAGGATAACCTTTGCTCCAGGTTGTTTGACAAATTCAGGTAATAGTTGTATTTATTTATTTTTAAATTCTGGGCCCAGAGGCCAAGACATGTTCTGCCAATGGAATGGAGGGAAAGAGAAGTACAAGAGGCCAACACAAATCAAGGAATCACATTTAAATCATCTATTCATGCCATGTCTGTTAACATATCATGGACCAAAATAAGCCACATTGTCAAGCTCAAAGTGAATGGGGCAGGGTGGAGTAGGGATGTAATCTCTATCTGCTCTACTTAAAGACACATCAGAGGCACAAGACAAAGAACATTGGTGTATAATTCTGTTAAAGGGAAGGGAGAAGGGCTGGGGCTATAGCTCAGTTGGTAGAGTGCCTGCCTTGCAAGCACCAAGGCCCTGGGTTCAATCCCCAGAACTGCCAAAAAATAAAAATAAAAAAATAAAGGGAAGGGGGAAATAAGTAAATAAAAGATATTCTACCAAAGCAACCATGATGAAATAGAAAAAACAAAACCAAAAAAATAAGATTTTTTTATTTGAAATGGTTGTGAAATTTTAAATTTTTTCTATATTACAGTACTCTAGAGAAACAAAACTATATATACAGTTGTGTATATGGATATATATGTATATCTATATATATAGTGGGTATATATGATTATAAAAGGGGATTTATCAGATTGATTTATACAACCAGAAGCTGGATAGTCCCACAATAGGTTTCTGTAGGCTGGAGAGCTGGAGGAACTGGTAGCTGCACAGTCCACGATGCTGAAGCCTCAGAACAAGAGGGATCAATGATGCTTCCCCCAGTTTAGGACCTGAGGCCTAGAAACTCCCTGGAGAATCACTGGCCAAGTCTGCTTTGGAAGAGTGAAGGAGCTGGAGTCTGATATCCTCAGGCAATCGCAGCAGTAATCAAGAATTCAAGAAGAATCAAGTTTCTAAACATCTAAACATCTCAAAATTCCTCCCTCTAATTCCAAAAACCTCCAAGAGTTTGTGAACCACATGGTCAGATTCGTCACAGCAATGACCCCACTTCTTGGTATTATTTTCTGTTTTAGTCATTTTCTCACTGCTGTGACCAAAAGACCTGACAAGAACAATTTTGGAGGAGGAAAAGTTTATTAGGAGGCTCATGGTTTCAGAGGTCTTAGTTCACAGAACCAGCTCCCTTTCTTGGGGCCTGAGTTGAGGCAGGACATCATGATTGAAGAGTGTGGTGGAGGGAAATGGCTCACATGATGATAAGGGAGCAGAGAGAGAAAGCCTCCACTCACCAGATATAAAATATATACCCCAAAGGCACCCCTCAGGGACCCACCTCCTCTAGCCACACCCTACCTGTCTTCAGTTATCATTCAGCTAATCCTCTCAGGGGATTAATTCACTGATTGGATTAAGGTTCTCATAACCCGATCATTTCTGTCTAAACCTTCTTTATTGTCTTACATATGAGTTTTTTGGGGCACTTCGCATCTAAACCATAACAGTTCCCCATCATCCCCTTCAACTGCATATTCAGTATTACCTGGTCCTGAGGCATTTGCTCTTGTCTATTGATACATTAATTTATGTGTTTTTTTGCTATTTATTTTATTTACTGCTTTTATTGTCATGACCACCTGGTAACTCACCCTTATCTTACCTCCTAATTTGACAAAAATCATTATCATTTCTCTTTACACTGAATTATTTTTTGATAAATTGCCAAATTGCATATAACTCCTGATTTAATCAGTTGATTATCATAATGTTGCTCCCCTGAATTGTATAAACAAATGTACGCAGTCAATGCCAATTGTTTTTTTTTATCTTCCAATTTGCTGTTGTTGCTCTTGTTTCAACCAATATACCAATTGAGTTATAAGTCATTTCTAGTTCTTTCCATTGTAGTTTCACAAACAAAAATTCAGGATTCCTCTCTTGTTACAAACAACAAGAGTAGTATTTCCAAGGTCACACTGTAAGTGGCAGATCTAAAATTTGAACACAAAGTCCCAAGTTCATCTCCAAAGTGCATGCATTCTCTATCACATCAGGTTTCCTCTTGATTTTCTTATTAGTTCTCCCACTCACTCATTCAACCTTTTCTTTAGGAGGTAATTATGGAGTATTAGGGATATATGACATGGGACGAAAGGGATGAAAAGTCTAGTAAAATCCAAGGAACTCAAAGTCTACAAACTTTACTTTTATGGAAGTTTGTATAGTATAACCGGTCATGGTAACTAAGTGAAGAAGAAGGTCAGCTACAGCTGGGGAGAGCCTTCTGGAAGAAGAGGCACTGCAGAATGTGTATAGTTAGGGCGAGAGGGCCAAGCATACATGGCAGGAACAACATGAAGAGAGGGCCAGGGCTCAGAAAAAACAGCTTAGAGAAAACTGCAGGACTGACCAGGTGACCAGGTAAGGTTTCCACAGCAACATACAGATTTTAGAACTTTTGAAACAGTAGTTAAGATGGTCAGATTTCACATTTACATGTAGAGTTCAGAATCTGTTTAAAAAATGGAAAGATGTAGCAAGGCAGGACCAACTTCCCCAGACAATTCCACTGAAGCTAAGCAATAGCTGTTCCAACCTCACTGATTCTCCTGAGCTGCTGTACACATTCATATTTTGTACCCCACCACTGTGTGCATTTGAGCTCACTGCTCTTTAAGGAGATGTGGAGCAAGCGGTCAGAGATGGAACTAGACAAATAGCTTGCCATCTCCATTTGCATGTTTCTTTCCCCAGGGGACCAGCTAATGGAAGAGCCAACAGAAAGCATTGAGCCTGCCTGTTGTTAACTGCTTAAATAAGCTCTTAGCATCTCCTGCTGGGCGTGGGTGGAGGCAGGATGCTGTGGTAGCCCTGGACAAGTTCATTCCTGCCTAGGAATTTACAATCTGCTAACTGAGTAGGTATTCTATAGAGAGAATGGGCATATAGGCTGAATATGGAGATGTGTGACCTTTTCTTGCAAGATAAACTAGTTGGTGATTGGTGACCACTATTAATTGTCCATTATTGCATTGGGATTTGTTCTGAAACTTAAATATTTATGTAACCAGTGAGAGAGACAGTAAGGGCTCAGTAAAGGAGAAGACCCATGAACTTCTGAGATTGTTTTGGCATTTTCTTAACCTAGAGATAAATGCTGGAATATAGGGCATTGGTATACAGAGAGGGAAAGATAGAGAAAGAGAGCAAGAGAGAAAGGATTAGGAGTACAAAAATAAAAAAAAAAATTGAGTAAATATTTAATGAGTACCTACTATGTGCTTAAAAACACTTCTGGGTGTCCAACTAAAAGTTAGACTTTTTTGGTTTGGTCTTGTTGTTGCTGTTTGCTTCTTTGTTTGTCTGTTGTAGAACTTAAGTACTATGCAATTTATTTATCTGAATATAAAAATAGACATATATGAAGTTGCTGGGATAGTTAAGCCAAGAGCAGATAGGACAGGAACCATCCAACTGTGCTGTTTAAACACACTTGAAGCTGGCCTCTAACAAATAGGTAAAATACTGACTCAGCTCTTTGCAGTTGAGTAAGGGTAAGAACAAGAGTTTTGGAGTCATGAGTCCCTGCTTTAAACACTACTCTGCCATTGAGAGTCTCTGCAGTGACTCCCACATTTCTTGGAGTCTCAATTTTCCCTTCTGTAAAATTAGAATCATAGCTTCTTGATTATATTACAGAGCTCAGTGTGATTTAAAAGAGGTTTACATTTTCAGACACACAGTAGGCACTTTATAAATAAGGCATCATCTTCCCTCTTCGTCTTTCTTAATAACGTGGGCCAGGTCATTAGCAGTCTGATTAGCTTTGTTCAATCTGGAAGATAGGAAACAAAATAAATTCAGGTCTCCCAACCTCTAAGTGAAAGCTCATGAAAAATAGATGTTCTCTTATGTCCTTATTTGGCCGCTTGCAAATTATGTTTCCTGGTGCATGCTGGTTCCTCTGCTATTCCATGACTTCAGACACTGAACTTTGAGTCTTTGTCACATCAACAGCACCAAGTAATTCCATACAGAAGTCTGACATTTCCAGTTGAAAAAAATAAATTGATTAAAATTCAACAGGCATGTAGTGTTCGGCATTTAAAGGTCGAAGAATCTAGGGAACTATCAACTGTAAGATAATTCAACATTTAACGTGGGTGGGGGCAACCAGGATGTGTTTCTTTGCCTCTCAGACCCAGCATTTGACTGCTAGGAACATAATTGTGGCAAATTTAATTACAGCCCTAAGACAAGCCATCCATCTTGAAGGGGCTTTTGTGGCTGAGCTCCCCAAGAGTAAGGAAAGATCAATTTGACTTTCCTTGGATTTCATTTTCACCTCTGTTAGGCAAGAAAGAATCTTTTTTTTTCCTTGCCTGAGCTCTCTGGATCTTCTATTCTTTTCCTTTTGAAATTCTCAGGATGACTGCAAGTCAGTTGGTCATTTGCTTAAGGACCCGGAGGACATAGACATCCTATAGACCCTGAACTCTGACATGACTTATTATGCATCATGCTTGACATCATATGGGCATGATGGATATCGTCCTGCTCATGATTATATAGCAAATGGTTGGCACCGGACTGGCATATGGTAGGTAAGCCTGCAATAAATACTTGTTGATTGAATGAATTAAAATACCATGTTTCAAATTTAGGCTCTTTTAGAAACTATCAGGTCTTGGGCTAGTTACGTGCTCTCGGCTTCAGCTTCCACCATAGTAAACCAGGGACAGTAATGCCTGCTCACAATTGCTGTGTTGTCTACCAGCTGGCCTTTAGCTTGATGTCTCCTCCACCAGACAGTGAGCTGCTTTAATGAAGGACGGGTCTTTTGGGTTAACACATCTCCCCATTCCCTACAGTGCCCAGCACAATACCAGGAAAAAGTCAGGTGTTCAAAAGATATAAAACGCACAAGAATCTATGCTGTGTAGAAGCAAAGTACTGCTATGGAATGCAGGAAATGAGGGCAGGTCAGAAATAACCTCTAGGTCAAATGAGAGATTAATATTAAAAAGAAAAACTCCAAGGTCCCATTGAGTTCTGCCATGCTTTTGTCCTTATTCCTGTTTTATCAGGATTTTAATCATTAGGGATTATTTACTGAAACAATTGTGACTGAAATTACAACAAATAAAAGAGTCGTCTTATGAAAAGGTGAGAGATCTGAGGGGTGATGCAACTGCTCTTGCAAATATATAAAGGGTTTTTATGACAAGGCTGTTGATCACTTGTTCTTTTTTACTAAGAGGTGAGGGCTTCGGTTATTCCAGGCGAGGATGCAATTAGACAGAAGGAGAGCTTTCTTGATTACTTCAGGGATAAAATGATGCCTGCTTTCAGTCTCCTCTACAGGTGAGAGCTGGAGTCCCCAATGAGTCAATCACTGAATCAACAAATATTTGCTAAGTTTGCTTGCTGCTCATTTGCTCCCCCATGACATTTTACTCAAAGTATGGATCGTGAACCACCTGCATCCCAATCACCTGGAGCTCATGTTAAAAATGCAAATTCTCAGACTCACCCCTACTGAATCTGACTCTCAGGGCATAAGGTCTAGAATCGGTCTCATAATAAGCTGCCCAAGTGATGTTTCAGTGTATCCTAAAGTAAGATTAACACTGTCCATTTAGTTCACAGTCCCAATCAATATATTCTCCCAACCTGATGGCTATTAAATCAATAAAAATGGCACATAACATTCTCTTACCTATATCATTTATAGAAGTTGCACCCACCCAGAGAAGTAGGTATTACCTCAGCATAAGAGATGAATAAATAGATGCTAAATGACAAAATGACACATCAAGAAGAGGCAGGATCAGAGCTTGAACCCAGGTCTTCTGACTCTCGGTCCACTATTCCACAGCTGCTTTCCTGACATGATACCTCTGGGAAGGGCATTCTGTGAGAATCCTGTTCTGTAGCCATGACCTTGTTTGTGTCTGAAAGAGGAGAAGAGGTCGAAGAAGGTCACAGAGAGGCAAGCTCATCCATATTCATCTTGGTCTGTTAGCTTCAAATTCTAGACAGGAGACTGAGCAAGAGATGGATCTCTAGCTCCCTGTGGAGATGCTGAAGCACTAGTTCTCTGAATGCAGACTTTCCCCCCTTCTTTTAAGGAGGACATGGGATTTGGTGTGTGATCTCACTGTGACCCCTACAGGTTGCACAAAGCTGAATAAACTGATGACCTTCGTCACAGATCTCAGCGCACATGAAGGACTCCAGGGAGCCACTTTTCAAATGGCCCCCATTTACATTGCTCCTTATAATTGCAAAATAAAGTCTCCCTTTGGACTCTCAGTTTCTGGAGGTCAGCAAAGGGCATAGAGAAGCAGCGCCCTCCTTGCTTTGGACAAGGAAGGCTAATGGGCGATTATCAGTTGGCAGAACTGACGATTCCACAGTGACATTACCAAATAACCACTGACATCCATTATCAATGATCACCGATGTGTGTGTCAGAAGTGCAAGGCAAACTTGAGGCAAATTAAGTGAATTTTAGGGAACTCTTTGAGCCTTTTCCTCAGCATCTTTTTGATATTTGATATACAGACTTAGACTCCTCATGCATTTCCAACCGGAGTGTTAAAGGGTTAAAATGCCACCTGGAATATGTTAAGGAAAGCATTACAGAGGCACAGAAATGTCTGGGATGTCTTCCCTTCTCAATACAGTTATTTCATTCAACTCACATTTATTTTCAGATGAAGAAGCAAGCTGGGCTGCAGAGATGAGTGCTTAACAGTCTCAGTTTGGAAGAGCTCAGGGTCTTGTGAAGAATCGGGAAAAAAACATAACCGATCACTGAGGATGGATTGATAGAAGAGATGACAGGGCAGGATTATCCCAAGGGGGAAAGAAAAAGATAAAATTAAGGTCATGAGGACTGGGCAAAGGAAATAAAATTGCAGGGTGGCCTTGGAAAAATTGCTTAACCTCTCTGGACCCTGGTTGCTTTATCTCAAATGTAAGAAAGTCAGATTAGTTTATCTCAATGGTTTTAAGTCTATGATCCCACTTCTATTTTTATGAATAAAAAAAGCTACTAAACTTAGATATATAAAAAAATACCAAATATATCACAGTGTATTTCCCCACTACTTGAGAAAAACATGAAACCTGCTTTTGACTCCTTAATGAGTACCTAGAATAACAGTACCAATTTAAAGATGAATAAACTGAAGACCAGAGAGGAAAAAGCACACGTTCAAGGTCGCCTGGAAGTTAGTGGTTGGCACTCTTGGAAGGCAGCTTTCTGGATTCTGAGTCAAGAAGAAAGTTGATCCAATGCATCTCCCTACTGCCTTTTTTGCTGTCCTGGGTATTTTTTTAGAACACATTTTCATATATAAAATCACTTTATTAGTTTTGGAACATAAAATGCATTATGCATGCCCAGGATTGCCTTTAGAACCAACATGTTTAACAATATGAAAGGTGCACGAAAAGAGGAAGTTGGACTGTTTTTAAATGCCAAAACTGTGAACAGAAAACAAATATCTCTTTACCAGGCTCCTGTACTTCTTTCCTTCACATCTGCAATTTGATCTCTAATTAAAGACTCTCAGAGATGTTATGGAGACAGACAGGGAAATGGTAACAGTTGAGAAATAGTGAGGTTGGTATTGATGAAGTTGCCAAGGACATCAATGTGATTATATGGCTGTTGATCTATTTTAGTAAAAAAAAAAAATAACAGAGACTAAGGTAATAAATGAATTTATTGCATCATATACATGAAGTGTAGATTGGTAGTACAGGGTTCAGTTAGAATTGATCCAGTAGAGTAATAAAGTCACCAAGAAAAATACCAAGTGTTTTCTGCTTCCTTTTTCTACTTCGAGGTGGGCTTCATATTAATTTTTGTTTATTTTGTGGTCCTGAAGTGGTTTACTGAAACCACCTGGAATACATACCCCCTAATTTGTCTCAAAGGAAGGATGAATTTCTTATATCTCCAACGGATCCATAGGGTTCTGAACCTGTCAATCATTGGACCAACTTCACTTATACAATCTGAACCAATAACCGTTAGAGTGATAGCATTACGTTTGTTGGATTACTGAAATCCCTGAGACTTCCTTGAGGTAGGGAAGAATTTATTTCCTGCCAAAACTCTATGGGTATGATATAGTGCATAAGAGGAAGAAGGAATTGGAGAGGCTATGTACTGAATGTGTTACAATATTGAGGGTAAAGGCCATGGTAGGGGTGGTGCAGATGATGAAGGTAGTTAAGCTGATAAAGGTGGTAAAGCCACTGAGATAATAAAGGTGATGATGATGATGATAGCAATGATGGCAATGATGATAGGGAGGTGGTAAAAATGAAGTTGATGAGAGTATGATATTAGTAAGCTTCCCTGCCCCATTGCCTTGGGGTGTTGCCGTGTGACTTAACTAGACCAGAGGGATGTGAGCAGTCACCATGCTAGTCTCACGTAAATGGAAGCTTTCAATTTGATTGTGTAAGTTGGATGGGTTTTTGCACTCTAAGCCAGGACTATGAGAGCAGCATGTTCTAAACAGTGGCTTTCCTTTCAGCCTGGCTTCCAGAATGAGAAGACACAAGGAATCCAGTCAAGTCTAACAAGATTATAGTTAACAACCTTCAATAAGTATAAGAATGAAATATTTAAGTTATTTGTTACGTAGCACAACCAAGATAATAGCTGACTGATATATTTATAGTCAGACCTGGAGCTAGCAACACAGTGTGCAAAGCCATTTATAAACATAGCTATAAGAGAACATAGAGCATATAAGAACTCAAAGGAAGTTGGTCTGCAGAAGAATTAAAGAATATTTCAACATTTTTTTCTAAGAAGAGCTGGAGGAACTAGGGTTGGGTCACAGACCATAAAAATAGCAATATAATGTAATGCTGGACATAATATATCCAAACTGAGCTCAGACTTTTTATAGTGTAGTAACTTCACTTCTGCATCAGTCATCTGAGCAGAAGCAGCTCCACGTGGGACCAAGGAGCTTCCACTATTGTAAGTGAGAGGCTGACTACTCCTTGACTTATTTCCTGTTAAGGTACACAAAGGAGAGGGTATCTCACCACAATTGACTCAACCCCTTTCCATTACTGAACATAATACATTTAATAAATAAGAATCTTATTTAATCCTTAATAAATCAAATCTCTTCAGCCTGGATCCTGTTTCCTAACACGATATTATCTTATGATTCAGTTACAGTTTTTGTTAAAAACACAGACATTCAGTAAATGGTGGCATTTTATCCATTTTCTGTAGGAGAGAATTTCTGCATAGAAAATATTTTGTAAACAATCTGAAGCCTACCTTACCTTTTTAAATGTCACATAAACATTAGATAATCACCATCAGAAGTTTTTTAAAAATATTTCTGTAGAATCTCAAATATTTTTCTCATCTGTAAAATAAAATATAAGAATACCTTCATCTTAGGGATCACATGCCCATTATGTAAGAGGGTGTCTGCAGGATGCTTGGCAAAAACCAACTACCCTACAACTGACAACATTTATTACTACCAAGGGAAAGATGGGGCAGGGCAGTTGGGAAATAAAAGGAAGTTTGGAGAATTTGTGAATTAAATAGCTAAGGCAGAGACCCAGAGGAGGCTGTGTAGGAGAACAGGGAGAACAAGTGAGGGAAACAGCAAGCCTACGAGCTAATGGGAAAGGAAGCCCAGAGTGACTTCCATCTGTCTTCTGCCTGCACCTGCTATTTATTTACTTTTCAGCTTCATCGGTTGAGGACAAATTATTTTTCCTAAAATCTAGAAACATAAGGAGAAAAGAGGTGGAGATGAGAGCAGGCAGGGAAGGGAAAAGAATAAGATAATGGCTCACACTTACTAAGCCCTCACTTAGAGTCAGACGGTGTAGTACTTTGCATGAATTCATACATTTACTCTTCACAGCCACTGTATGGGCAGGTGACTCTTGTCCCTATTTTATGCCTAAGAACTGATGTGGAGATATAAATGATTTGCTCAAGATCTAAAAATTAGAAAGAAGGAGAACCCACATTTACCTCAATGACCTCATTCCAAAGAAAGACTTTTTGAGTCTGTAGAACGTACAACATCATAAAATGAGGTAGCATGTCAAGGATCAGTGTCCTAGGGAAATATCAGCCATTCCCTGAGGTTGGACAGATTTTTTTTTTAATAGAATAGTAGGAGGTTTTATTTGAAAGCAATACAGTTAAGAGATCATTCCTGACTCTCTTACCTACAGGTGACATTTGGTATCTGACTTTTGGGGAGTCCAAAAACATCTTTGAACCTCAGTTTCCTCATTTGTAAAACCTGTAATTCTCTTACTTATTTGTGTGAACAACCAGTTTGTGACTGTTGTAAAAATTACATCATATGATGTAGGTAATCTCAATTCCTATTAGTGGTAAACTGGTGCCCCATTGTTGGTACAACTCCCTTAAAATCTTCATGGAATTTCTATATATCAAATTAGAGTCCAATTCATCTGCCAGAAGCCAAAGTTATAATTCTTTTGATATGACTCTCTTTACTTTAGCCATACTCTGTGTTCTATGCTATCACAGAAAAAAAAAAAAATGTCAAGATACAGAGAAGCCCTTCTCAGTACAACTGAGAAGGTCTGCCTTAAATATTCGAATGTGAACAACTACACTTCTTACCCAGAAGACCTTTTCTTACTTTATGAATTATTTACAATTTTCGCTAAGACCAAATTTTGGACAAAAATGAATTTTTCTATTCATGATTTTGACAAACCATTTTGGTACAAAATGAAAATGGTACAACAAATATTCATGCATCATTAAGCATTTTGGTCTATACATTATAATTATGACTTTTTCTGGACATTTTGATTTTTGAAAAAAAAATGTCAATCCAGTATTGCCCCAAATGATATCTAATTGTGAACCCTTTGACCATAGTTTATTCCCTCATTTAGCCCCATAGTTACATGCATGAAATAGGATTATAATTTAAATTTCAGTGTTCAGGAAAAGGCAGTTCAGAGAGATTAGTGTATATTCCAAAAATTATAATGCCATTAGCATAATTGGCATTTAAACTTCAATTTGTCTGTCTTCAAAGCTAAATCATTGACCATTTCGCTCTATTTTGTCTCATCAAAATATTCTCCCCCTCTAGCATTACACTTTACAGATTACCAAGCATGATTTCATTTGATCTCATTTAATCCAAGCCTCAGAGATTAGAAAGAGGGAATTAACCATCAGATCGAATAGAGGTCTACACTAAAGTGTAAAAAAATATAAACTCACTCTTCTCTTACCCTCATCAACAAAACAAAAATAAACTACTTCAAAACAACTCCATCTGTGTCCCGGGGTTTTTAAAAAGTGCTTCTGCCTCATCATTACAACTAACCAACCTGGAATTCCTGACAACTAGCAGGTATAAGTACTATCTGATGTCTTTCCTCCTTTTTCTTTCATTTCACTGAGTTTGATGCAGCAGAAAATGTGTGTGTGTGTGTGTGTGTGTGTGTGTGTGTGTGTGGACAGCTGGGGAAAGATGTTCTTAATTTTGCAAATGGTGAGTGCTTCTCTTGTACCATAGTCACAATATCGTTCAATAAAGAGTGCTCTCCTGGAGGGTAACTGTGGTGTACATCAATTTATTTTGCATTTTATAAAGAGTTAGATGAGAGGAATTTGAAGTTTCCCAACACAAAGAAATAAAAAATGTATAAGGAGATGAAAATGCCACCTGCCCCAATTTGATCGTTACACATTGTATACATGTACCAAATTATCATACTGGACCCCACAAGTATGTACAATTTTTATGTGTCAATTACAAAAGGAAGAATGTGGTCTTCTGGCCAATGACCAGGATCTGCTGGATTCAGACTCAAAGCCAACAGAAGCAACCTTCTACTACCCTGTTTTAAATTTTACACAAAAGCATTTTAAAAAATTGAATTTGGACTTCTGTGCATTTGCTGATCATTCCACGTTTTGAGCTACCACCTAGTGGCACTGCATGCCAGCCAACAGTTCTGGGCGGGCAGCTTGGCTATGATCTCTGTATTTCAGTTTGCTTATTTTTGCATTTTGACCTTTGTGTCTTATAATTGTGAATAGAAGGTAGGAAAGTGCAGGTGCTGCTACTTCTAACAAAATCAAAGATATAATTAGTTAATATAATCAAGGAAAAGATGGAAAGAACTCCACTATGGTAGATCAGCAATTGTGTGGGTTCTGAATATAGGCTGCTTTGAATTTAAACTCAATCAGTTACTGGCTGGATGATCTGACACAAACTTATTTTTTCCTCTTGTAAGATGGGATCATAATAGTCCCTTCCTCATATATTGCATGAGGACTAAATTGGAGAATTATAAAAGGTATAGAGATTCTGGAAGGCAGTGGTTCTCATAGTGGTTCTCAAAGCAGAGCCCCCTCGACTGAAGCACCAGCAGCACCTGGGAACTTGTCTGAAATACAAACTCTTGAGCCCCACTCCTGAGCTCCTGAATCAGCCACCTGTGTGTTACCTAGCCATCCAGGTGATTCTGATATACCCCAAAATTTGAACATTCTTTCTGTAACTCATGGTGAAGAGAACCAGACTCAGAAGTTGGATATTCTAAGTTTAAATCTCTCTTCCGCCTTTTACTAATTGTATGATTTGAAGTGAATTATATAACTTGCTAGTGCCTTGGTTTTCTCATCTGCAAAATTAGAAAGATTTTTTCCCTAGAGGTGTAATGAGAATTAAAATACATACATACACATACACACGAGTGTGTGTGTGAGTGCATGTGTGTATATATAGATATGCATGTCTGGTAAGCTACCAATAAATGATATCTTTCTTGTAATTCTTGATTTTTTTTTTTACTTCTGGCTTTAATGCACTTAATCTAGTTAGTTTTATAATTAATTGTGAAGGAAAATAAAACAAAAAAATTTTTATGAAGTACTGAATATATATTTGAAAGATTTTTTTTCTAACAGTAAAAGCAAACATTAATTGTATTCATTTTTCTAGATATGTAGGAACAGGACCTCCCCCATAGCATGGTAGTCTGTAGTTTTATGTGTGTACTTTTGACCATCAGACACTTTCTAAGGAATTTATCATTTCAAAATGTACTATCCTAGGAAAACATCAGTAGCCCAGAACGAGATTCTCTCACCAGGGACTTCCTGGGCTGCCAAGAAGGAAGGGTTGGAGGGAGAGGGAAAGAGGGAGAATGTCCAGGGCCTGCCAATCAGAGCCCTGAAGGCCAGTTCCCCTCCACTGCACTTACCTTGGCTAGAGGCCCACTCCAAGAAAGACCTGTGGGACAGGGAGGCTGATATCCCACCTTCCAGGTATAGCCAGAGCAGGTGTGACCAGCAGGCTCTCTGATGATCCCTGCATCTGGGACTGCAAGCAGGCATCTTGAGGAAGCCAAAAACAAAGGAAACTGGGGAGAAGGCAACTGCAGGCCAGGACTCAGGCCATGGAGGCTCTTAGCTGTGCTGGCCAGGACACAGAGCAGAGCAAACCCTAACCTGCAAAGGAACAGGGAAAGAGCACAAAGGAGAAAATCCAGGTGCCTACTCCTTTTTCTGCCACTAACTCCTTGTCAGACTCTGGACAAGTCTCAAGCCCCTATAAGTTCCTCCATCTGAAAAATAAAGAGATTGCTGCTGGGAAATTACAGGATTTAAATGATTTTTATGCAAGCAGATAATCTACCCCTGATGGGTATGTTTTATAAGAAATGCCCTTGACCTTGATATTACCTTCTGCCAGCCCCAGTAACCACCCTCATTCCCAATGTTGGTACATATCTCCCCATGTGCCATTGCTGTTGTCATGGCAACGCTGGCATCTCCACATGCCTGACCCTAGGCCTTCTCTGTGCATGGCTGAGTTCTTGGATGGCAGTGTTCTCTCCCCCTCCTCCACAATTGGCATGGCAATAGCCATTGCTGTGAATGTCCCCAGTAGAACTTTACCCACAGGATTTATGGGCAGCACTGATTTCCTAATATTTCCTGACTTGATAAATTTGCAGAAGAAGGATGCGCTCATGTTTCTCCTAGTCCTCTTTGTTTTTAATTCTCTTTTCTTTCTCTGTGCTCATATTTCCTCTGAACCTAGATGTTGGAGAGAATATATATATGGTTTGGGGTCATAGCTGAACCTCAGCAAGTCACATAACTTCTTTGAGCCTTTGATTCCTCATCTATAAAACCAGAACAGTGACATATATAACTCATGAAGTCACTGGGCAAAACAACGAAGTAAATTAGCACAAAGTGCTTGCTTGCTCCAGGGCCCGGTCGCTAGGGACCTCTCAACAAATAAGTGTTAGCGTTATTGTCACCATCACCTTCGTTGCCGTCATGAACTTACCTTCTTATTTCATGTTTGACTCCCTTCAAGACAGCAAGCCCCATGAGAACAAGGGTTTTGTTTTGTCACTATTGCTTCTAAACACCAGTGACCGGTACAAGAATAGGCTCAAAAAATATTTGTGAAATGAACATTGGAAAGCAGAAGACAGAGGCTTTCAAAGTATGGTGTGAATACAGGAGGGAGTGTGGTTCTGTGTGTTGTGGACATGGAGGGACTGGTTCTCTACTGAACATGTTGCTGTGTCTCACCATCAGATTCTCTTCAGCTGGACACCTCCTGGGAATTCTTTCATGCCACTCGTAGTGTACCTTCCCCAAGCCATTCCTCCTGCCCACCCCCACTCCCAGGAAGCCACTGCATCAGTACTGGGGGCATTTATTACATGCATTTACTAACTCGTGTAAAAGCTGGTAGCTTAAAATTGAGGATAATAAATAACCAGCTTATCCATAATTGATGTTTTCAAAAACTAAGAGAGAATGAAGGCTATTTATATGACACTTAACACCCCAGAACACAACACTTCAAACAATTAGGCACTTTGGGCAATTCATTTTGCCTCTCCCATAATGTTGATCTATTAAACGTGTTCTGAGAATGTGCTGTGTGCTGAGCACTGCGCTGAGTACTCAGAGAAAACCAAGTCCTTGTTGGGAGGAATGGAATCAAGAACAAGTAAGAGTAGCAATATAATGTGGTAAATATGGCAGTAAAGGAAGCACAGAGGAATATAAGAAGCACATCATTCAGCTGGATGAATGGAAGAAGTCTTTCCTGAAGGAAGGACATCTGAGCTAGGCTTCTCAGGAAAGTTCAAGTTAATGTGAGGAAAGAGAGGTGCGTGAACATGTACAGATAGTAGGAATGTGGTGCTTGTTTGGAAATCCAAGTGGATCCAGGGGAGTGCTGATAATGACAGTTGGAGCTATAATAATCTGTTCTCGGTGTCTTCCATGCAGGAATTCATGGAAGGAATAGAACTGAGGGCTCCAGGGTAGAAAGGAGCTGGGAGAGGCAAGACTTCAGGAATAGGGTCCATAGCTCAATGATTTTGTGAGTGGGGTAGGCATGTGGGGTTAGGGTTTGACTTGGGGTGATGGAGAGTCATGGAAGGGCCTAATTCAATCTGATCAAGTCAATGTTCTAGAATGATCATTGTTACCACATGGTGGTGGAGAGATAGGGATGGGAGTCATGTGGGAGGCTTGAAGAACAGTGAACTTCTGGTACCAGGGAGGTCAGAAATGACAACAACTGAACAGAAAGCAGTGTTAGAAAAAGAAAAGTACTTGAAATGTTATGTATATGTATAAAGAACGATGGGGATTGACTTGCCCAGGGCCTTCTGGAAAGCAGAAGACAGACAGAGGCTTTCGAAATATGGTGTGAATACAGGAGGGAGCGTGCTTCTGTGTGTTGTGGACATGGAGGGGCTGGTTCTCTACTGAACATGTAGCTCTGACTCACCATCAGATTCTCATCAGCTGGACAGCTCCTGGGAATTCTTTCATGCCACTAGTAGTGTACCTTCCCCAAGCCATTTCTCCTGCCCACCCCCACTCCCAGGAAGCCACTGCATCAGTAGGGGCATCACACTGCATCACACAACCACACCTGAGCCCAGAGCCCATTTCCAAATCTCAGTCAGTCTGTGTCTGCAATCTTCCCTCCACCCCAGTGCCCCTCAGATGCCAGAAGCCTTGTGGAGTAACCCAGTCTGTCCTCTGGCCTCCATTGCTCATGGTTGGGTTATTGACAAGGCCATGTTAGTTCCCTGAGCCTCGGTTTCCTCATGTTAATGGTAGTAGTAAGAATTGCCCTGCCCACTTCTGTGCTTTACAAATATGAAACGATAACATAAGTTGAAGATCACAAAGAGAAAGGCAGGTATGATGGGGACAATGACCACGACTCTCTAGACCCAACTTCCCTTTGGTTCCATAGACAAGTTGGACTTGTTCATTTTATTCCTCTCTGCTGTGCCTTGTACTGCTCTCCTCTTTCCATCCAAGGAGAATTAATCTCTCACTCTTCTCTTGCCCCATTAAAACTTGGACTCAGGACTCACTCCTACATCAAACAGATCAGGGCCCTTAAACAAAGATTAATTCTTAGTAGATGATTGTCAGTATCAGGTTCAAGACCTGAACCTCTAAATGTCCAGGATTATGGGGACAATTTTACATATATATATACGCACATGTCCAAACTTCAAGGCCAGAGAGTTTCTATTGCTGCATTACTTAATTATTCAGGGCAGAAGTTGCCAGCTACCAGAAATGACTGCCTGCAACATGTAATTTGCCTTCCAAACAAGCTCATTTGGGCTTTGACATTTGACAAAGAAAGGTCTGAGAAGATGAGCTGCTTGGAAAGGGTGTGTCTGCAATCTGACACTGCCTGAACTTTGGTGGGTTGATTTTTACAATCTCCAGATCATCAAAGGTTAAACTCATTTAAATTCTCCCTTTACTAACAAAGAAAGAAAGCAAAATGCCACAAGCTGCCTTAACCTACTGTCCTTAAATACATGCTCTGGCTGAGGACTCTTGAAACACTCTGTGTGTCTGCAAAAGTTACGAGGAAGTTGGCAGGGTTCACCTGCTATGCCCTCTGTGTGCACTTTCTCCAGGCTTTTCCTCTTGGAAACTCCAGAGATCTCCTGCTCGATCAAAATCGACTTTGTGTAAAGTCACCTCCTTTTCCATCAGCATCCTTCTACCCTGCATTCCTCCCCTCTCCAAATATCCACTGGATTGGTAGGTGCCAGACATGAGTTGGGCATCCCACAAATGTTGTTGAACATGGGCCTGTGTCCAGGCTTCTGTCCCCAGCTCTCTTCCATGATGCCACAGTGATCTTCTGACTGGTGACCCTCCCGTTCTTCACTTCAGTCTTCCCTCCATAGCACCCTGGAGCATTCTGATGAAGTACCGAGGTGACTCTTCCTCTCCCGTGACACAATATTGCCATTCTACCACTTAATCTGGGTCACAGAGTCTTTATTTTATTAATTAACTTTACAAATAATAATTTAGGACTCATTGTATGTCAGGCATGCTGTACAAGGTATTTGGAGCTATTACAATCATGCAATGATTAAAATGGGCCACAGCCTTTGCCCTGACAGTGCACAAGTAAATAAATAAGCACACACAAAGCACAGAATAAAATGCCCAGCTTCAAACTCTCTAGTTAGGAAACAAATACTGCTGTAAGAAAGAATAAGACAGGACACCACACATATTGGTCTGAGGAGAACAGAGGAGGCCTCTGGAGTCTGAGGGAGTGAATAGCTAAGCAAAGCCCAAAACGTGAGCAACACATGAGGACCCCATGGTGAATTATAGAAGGAGAGTGCGGCCAAGCCCCCTGCTCAGGGAAATGAAGGTGAACAGATGACCACAAAATACCTTACAAGGGGATGCTCCTCTACCTTGATCGAACTTCTGAATCACCTGGGGAACTTTTAAAAACTATGATGTCCTATCCTCACAAAGTAAAATCAAAACCAACTGAATTTGAATCTTAGGGAGAGGGGCCTGAGTGTGCATAGGTTCATAAGCTCCCCTGGGTGATTTAAAAGTAGAGATGGCATCACCAAGACTCACTTAGAGACCTCATAACTTAGCCCCACCTCCCCCTATAATTTTGTCTCGGTCTTATCGTCAATTCCCCAACACAATTCCATAACACCCTTTCTTCCCTTTAACTCTAACCATTTTCATGCTTCTTCTTTTTTATGTATTTGCTTTCTTTAGCTTGAAATTCAATTTCCCTTCCTTGACATTGGTTAGGAATGTTTTTAGCAGCAAGTAGCCCAAACACTAAGAATAGCTTAAATAAACAAAGACTTATTTTTTTCATATCATATGTTTCCAGGAAGATGATGATGGATGCTATTGTTTCAGGGACTCAGTAATGCTAGGGCCTACCAGTCAGCTTTCTGCACAGAGAGAGGGAAGGTGGGTCTCAGCTCCCTCTCATAAGGAAAATAAGAATTTTCCTAAAAATCCCAGACTGGCAGAATTGCCTTGTATCTCACTGGCCATTTCTATGTCAGAGTTCATGTTTGGCTTCCAGGGAGGCTGGAAGAGTGCAAGGTAGGCTTGAAATGATTGGCTTAGATGCATCAGACTTTATTGACTTGGTGCCATGGTTCTGTTAGAAGAAATAAGAGGTGATATTGATTATATAGCAAATAAGCTCTGAATGCCTAATATGCTCAAGGAAATCTTCTTCCATTTCATGTCAATGAAAATCACCACTCACAGAGGAAATATTGCATACCCCAGGTAGTTACCAGTTGGGGCCAGAGGTGATGAGAGAGAACGACATAGAAGTGGCTCTTGCCCCCAAGTGTTTACTAGCCTTTTAAGATGGAGAAGTTTTTGTGGGGAGAGAAGGGCATGAGTGGGGGAACTCAATAATAACATAAAGGGCAGAGGCTTACATCTTTATGAAATGCAAAACTCTAGTGATCTGACTATGTTCTCAAGTTTGGGGCTTCAGAAAAGCAATAGACAAATAGGGTCTCTGTGACTGATCCTGGAGGACTTGAAACTCTAGAAAGGTTTTATCAGGTACAGGAAAGGGAGGAAAGGATTCCAGGATTCAAAGAAGAGGATTAGAGCCCTGCTGTCAGTATCTCTATGGATTTGGGGAGGAGATGTGTGCCAAAAAGAGACACTGTGAAGCTCTGCTGGTATTGGGTGTTAAAATGGCCATTAATAGTTCCAGCCACTTCTCTGATTATTGCACATACATAACATTCAGAGAGAGGCCACTTGCTGTAACAATTCTTTTGGATCATACATTTGCACTTAGGCCACATCCCCAGATGCTCTTGGGCTTAGGAAAACAAACAATTTTAATCAATGTCCTTTCTGCTATGAATGGAGGAATGGATAATAGGCTCTTCCTTTAGGAAATCAGGCATCACTTGCTGCCAAGAAATATGGGTGAATAAGTTTATTAGAGCCTATTTACTTTCAGCTCCTGTGTTAGTTAACTTCGGGTTATGACAAAAAGGCCTGAGGCAGTTAACTTATACAGGTTGTTTAACTCAGATTTGGAAGTTCTGAGTCCAACATCAGGCAACCCCATTGGTCTGGCCTCTAGTGAGGGCTCAGATACACTGCATATCACAGCATCAATGTATGGAGGCACCCACAGTCATACCTCAAACTGGAGCAGAGAGAGAGAGAAAGTGACAAGCCCAGGGCCCTACACTCCCTTTTGAGGTCCCCAAAGACCCAACTTATAGGTGGAAATGTATTGCAATGAATTTACACTTCCCATTTCAGTCCCTTTTCTGAAAGATCCACAGCATTCCCAATATCACCACTCTGAGGTCCAAATGTTTAACATATGAACCCTCAGAGGACATAAGCAATTCAACCACACCTAAAACAAAGCAGCTCCTGACCCCTGACTCATGTGTAGATGGAAGCCCATATCATCTTTGGATAATTCTAGCTATGACAGTGTTTTCCATTATAAGAATTGTTTCATTACATACTTATAATCTACAGAGGAAGGTCCCATTGTCATTTTTCAGATGAAGGAGTAGAGGCAAAGAGCGGTTAGGCAGGTCTAACTGGAGTGGTTAGTATTAGAATCCAGCCCATCTGACCCCAGAGCCTATGTTCTTAATTGATATCACGCAAACTTCTGTAAATTCATTGCAATATATTTCCACCTATAAGGAATTTCTTGCTCAAAGATATTTGAAATCTGTTTTTCACTGCCCTCTCCAAAGCCAAGTCTATTACAATTCATCCATCCAATCCACCATGTGATCAGGAGCCATCAGAGTGAGCCACAAACAACGTAGGCACTATCTTAACTAGCTGCCACCTTTCATTCCTAATCCTTCTGACTTTCTGTTCATGTCTTTGTTTATCCAGTTTTTTCTGACCCTGTGCTTACCCCTTAAATTGCACTGGTTTGGGCTTCTGAGGTTTTAATCCATTGTTTTTAAAGAATGTCTTACTTTCTGTCCTTGAACTGGATCTCCTGGATGATTTGGCTAATTTTAAAGAAACAAATCAAGCCCCCAGGACCTCAATTTCAGTGTCAGTTAATTCTGCTCCAGACCCTCAAGAAGTGTGCCATCTGCCTTCCAGTTCACTTTGTCTTTCTCAGTGTCAACTTTTGCAGCTAGCATTTTATGACCTCTTGCTTTATACCAAGAACTGCACCAAGCACTTGATCAGTTTTGTCTCAATTATTCCACCACTGCCCCCAAAACCTATGGAACTGGTAATATCTCCATCACACAGGAAATAATGGAGCCCTGGTGAGGTTCAGTCACTTACCTAAGTTAGCACAGCTGTAAATGGGGACATAGGACCAAAACTATGTCTACCCAAGACCAGATTTCTCTCTAGGCCTTCATGGAGCAACACTGACTGTCTCTGGTTGATGATATTACTTGATAATTCTCACATTTCCATGAGTCTCCTCCAGTTCCAACAACTCCTAGATCTAGCCCCACTCTTCTTTCCTCAATGTACCCTGGGTTAGTCTACTTTTAGAGCATGGTCTAGACCCATTCTCATTACTACATGTGTTCTCTGATTAGCATACCATGTACAGTAAGCCTAACACTTTTCTTTATCCTTTATAGTCCATTTCTGGCAATGAGGTGATTTATCATTCCAGGAGTGTCTAGGACCCCAACAGAAATGATTCCAGAGAAAAATGGCTACTGAATTTGTATATTGTTAACTGTGAAAATGGACACAGTGAATGGAAGTCAAGGAGATACTAGGAGAAACAATATCTTGGGAGAACACCATTAGAGGACTCCCTTGTCATGGGAGTGGGGGTGTGTTTACCTGTACACACATTGGCTGATAGTTAAGGCATCACTCTACACCAGATGCCAATGGCCCAGCTCTTTTCTGGAAATTTCCAAGGTGGAAAGACTAGCTAGGGGCCATCTGATATCCTTACCTTTATGTTAAGCTCAGCAGTTAGTGTTTTTGATGCGAGGCCCTCTTGGTCCTTGTGATCTGTGACATAATGGAATCAAATTAAAGGCCCATTTACTAGCTTTATTGCCGATTATTTATAATACTTTGGTTCCAAAGTACTTCTTTATAGAGTGCTTAAGCTGCCATCTCTGGATAGAGCTTGCCATAAATGCCTTCACATGCATAGCACATTATGTCCCACAGCCGCAGCAAAAAAAGGGAAAAGATTATTCTCAATTATTTCATATAGTCTATTTTATTGTTTTATTGTAATAAACTGCCATACCTTATACCACTTTAAAATCAATAGTTTGCATTAAAAATAATGAAACAGGGCTATAAATCTTGCTTAGCATTTCTACTATTACTTTCTGATAGTGAATCTGTAATATAGCAAAGGTAATAATTATTCACTTCCAATCAATAGGAACATTTTCACATGCTCTGTGTGTCCCACTGCAATTGCATCCATGGGAGCTGATGACAATGGGGGAGCAGATTTACAGATTCCTTGTTGGCATGAAGTTTTCCATGCCTTCCAAGCACCTGTCTGCACATGCTCAGCCTCTCAGAGCTTCATTTTTAATTCTTTAAGACAACACACTGGTTCAATATTTGGGCTTTGCAGTCAGGACAGCCTTGGCTTAATTCCAATTTCTCCTACTTACCAGTAGTAGAACCGAATGACCCTAGGCATGTCATTTATTTTTACTACCTCAGTTGACTCATCTATGAAACGGGAAGGATAATGTCTACCTTGCAGGATTATTGTAAATATTATGTGCAGAACTTCACAGGATATGCTTATCACAGTGTCTGAAATGCAGTAAGTTTGCTATAAATAATAACTACTATTATTATACCAGGTACATTTGGGGTTGGCAAATGGCCTAATAGATTCTTGTTTCCTAAAGAATTAGTGAGAAAAGCAGGTGGAGTGGCTGGTGCCGTTTCTAACCCTTTGTTTCTTCATATCATCCTGGCATAAGAAGATTTAGCTGTGCTTTCTGGTGGTCCTCAGCGTGGGGACTTGAACCTTGACAAAGGAAATTAAGCCATCAATTCAGTTGTGATACGAGAGACTTTAAAATCTCAATGTTTTGCTCTTTAGCAAAATCTCTGCAGAGACAGCACGGGCATGAACACATGGCTTTGTCAGTAAATACCCTTTGATCAACACTCAAGTCAAATATAAGGAGAGTAGAGATGAGCAATGCTTAAGCCATAATTGATGGCCTGGCTTTTCCGATCCCATTTAATTCAATTCAACAACTGTTTATTGAACAGCTAACATGTGCCAGGAGAAAGGCAAGGTGCTGAAGGGTAAAGAGATTCAAAGAATAGTAAGGCATAATATTTGCTGTTTAAATATCTTAAAATCTAGGCAAAGAGACACATGTCATCAAAGTAACCCGAGTCCAAAGTGCAGAAAGGAAGATTGATTCTCTCTACTATGGAAAGGTTATTTGAACTGAAGCATGAAAGAATGAGTAGAACTTCATCAGGGAAATGGAGGGAAAGAAGATTCTGGGGAGAGGGACAAGGAAGGCAAATGTCAAAAGGTGGGCAAGCATATATCCTAATATAACTCTACTAGTATAAGCTTCCTCTGGAGGACTCACTGCCAAAAACACATCTCAGGGGGTGCACAATCTCAGCCTGAGTTTCTGGTCCACTCACTGTTCTTCACTATTCACCCCAGGCTCCTAAAACTACACCACAAAATATCTGTGCTTCCTTAACACAGCACCTTCTGGTTTACACTCCTTTGAACTTGCATTTGCTGCCCCTTGACTCTTGATTTTTCCACCTGAATATTTATTCTTCTGGGGAATTCAGTTCAAATATCATCTCCTCTATGAAGCCTTCTCTGATATTCCCAGATAAAAAAACACGCTGTGACACAATTCCCTACCTGCATATCTTGAATGTGTGACTGTACATGTGAATGAATAAATAAATGGAAGAATGGAATCATGTGCAGTATAAGCAGAAAATGGCAAGCTTGAAAGAATTGGGACAAAGCCTCTCTGAGGACCCAGTGAGTTGGGCTCTTATGACAGTCTAAGGACTGGTTTTATTTTGTAGAGGAGAATCACTGGAGAACTTTGGACACAGCTGCAGATTTCCACCATTGTTCTGTTAGAAGAAGAATCTAACAGCAGTGTTTGGAAAAAAATTGGCATGGGAGAAATTAGAGGCCAAATGACCAATTTAGTCAATGAGATAGTCAAAATGAGCCATAGCTGAAATGCAGAGAAGGAAGTGGAGAACATTTTAAAGAAGGAACATAGATGCTGGCAGAGGATTTCTTACAAGAGGGAGGAAGCATATAGATGTGGAGATGAATCTTCTCTTACAGTCCCTCTTATCACTGAAGAGATGTATTGGGAAGAAATGCTTTGTTACTTCCCCTTCACCCCATCCTGGTTTAGGAGTCAAGTTACTAATCTGTTCAGGTCATATTCCTAGGACAAAGATTTTTTAATATACACCCAAGTAGGGTCATTTGAGCATTAAAAGATTACATTTAAAATTTTGGTCTCTTCTGTGCTTGGCTTCCATTTCAGTCAAATCAATAAGTTAACCAATCAAATCTGCAACTTTCCTTTCTTTCATCTATCAATGACTCTGGTAGTCAACATATGGTTTGTAAAAAAGCCTCAGCAGTACTGGGAGCTTATAGAAGCACAGAATCTCAGATCCCACCCCAGAGCAACTAAATCAGAGTTTGCATTTTAACCAGATTCCAGGTAAGTACTCTGCATATTAAAGTTTTCAAAGTAGTGTTCTAGGAAATTAGCTAGTGTCCCCCAACTAGCTATAAAGCATGACTTTTCCTCCAGGGTACACATCAGAATCATCTGGGGAACTTTTTTTTTTATTTACTTATTGATTCATTGAACACAAATGGAGTACAGCTATTGTTTCACTGGTTGTACACAAAGTAGAGTCACACCATCTGTGCATTCATGCATGTACACAGGGCAATGGTATCTGTCACACATTCTGTTATTATTTTTACCCCCCTCCCCCCCCACCCCTCCCTTCCCTCTATGCTATCTATCCTTCCTTCATTCTTGCCACCCTTCCCCAGTCCCCACATTATGCATCATCATTCATTTATCAGAGAGACCATTCGGCCTTTGGATTTTGGGGATTGGCTGATCTCACTTAGCATAACAGTCTCCAACATCATCCATTTACCTACAAATGCCATAATTTTATTCTTCTTTATGGCTGAATAATATTCTATTGTGTATATATACCACAGTTTCTTTATCCATTCATCTACTGAAGGGCATCTAGGTTGATTCCATAATCTAGCTGTTGTGAATTGAGCAGCTATGAACATTGATGTGGCTGCATCACTGTAGCAATCTGATTTTAAGTCCTTTGGGTATAGGCCTAGGAGTGGGATAGCAGGGTCAAATGGTGGATCCATTCCAAGTTTTCTAAGGAATCTCCACACTGCTTTCCAGAGTGGCTACACCAACTTGCACTCCCACCAGCAATGTATGAGTGTACTGGGGAACTTTTTAATGTCCTGATTCCCAAGTCTACATTTGAGAATAGTTAAACTCAAATTTTTAGGAGTGGATTCTAGACAGGGGTATCTTTAAAGATTGCCAAGTGATTCAAATATCCGGCCAAGGCTAAAGACTAACAACCTAAGATAAGACTTAGATTTGGACTCTCTTTTCTCCTCCTATCTAGCCGTTAGCTCAAATCCTAGTGCTCCAGTCCAGTTTAGCAAAGAGATAAAATTTGGTTTATGGAATAGGCCCCACCAAAAGTAAAATGGAATTTTGATTTCTCCTTTTCTGTTATCATTTGTGTTTATTGTCCTTAGGATTCCTGCAGAGAGGAGAAATAGATGGAGTAAGGTAGGATTTGGAGATTCTCACGTGTCCCCTGGTCAAATGCTATTTAATAATGCTCCAACCAATACCTATCATTAAGACGAAACTTGGACTGCATGCTAGTGAAAATAGAAATGTCACTGGCTGAAACAGGAAAGGGAATAGCTTCACACTCTGCACACTTTCTCAATGCCTCTCTTTGTGAACACCCTTGCCTGGCGCATTTCAGTCATGCTCCACTGATTATTTCATGCAGTAACTTTCACCTGTTGAACTCAGTCAGCTGAGTTTCCCCCACTCCTCAATACTGCGGATGAAAGTATCTGACCAGAGGTTGGATTCAGTCTGCATTTTATACAATGAAGCAGTAATGAAAAAAACCCAGAACATTAATTTTCTGTGATGATATAATCAAGAAAAGAGGAAAAAATTTCATTCCATGGAGTTGGTTTTATTGTAATAATATAGGGCAAGCATTTATCTGAGTCAGGGGCGGCAGCTGCTGGTTATAAAGCACTGTAATAATGAAGACCAAATTGAATTATCTTCAGCCATGATTAAAGATCAAAGGAGATTTTTTTTAATAAACTCAGTCTTGTTTTTCTTTGTCACAAATGGTTTAGGTTAAGCTATCAGCTAAACTGAGATGGAAGGCTGAAGGATTTTTCAACAAAGGAGACAAGCAACAGAGAAATGCAGAAATGGACAAATGCATCTGGGGATGGATGGATAGGTGGGTAGCTGAACAGGTAAATGACTAGCAGGCTCTCAGAACCTTTCAAAGTGCTATCGAGGGGCATGACCACACCCTTTGTTTCTAGAAATGGTGTAGACAAGAATAATCATAATAAAAACATCAGCTATCACTTTCTGAACATGTACTCTGAGCAATGTGCTTTTAAATAAAATGCACTATAATATTTATATGATTATCAGAATCAAAAAATAACCCGATAGGTAGGTATTATCTCACTTTTTATAAGGAGTCTAAGGCATAAAAAATTATGCTCCAGGAATTTGTGGAGTTCGAATTTAAATGTTTTTCTTACTCTTAAACCTACAGCTCATTTCCTGGCATATAGCCTCCAATTGCCATGATTATATTAACATTGGGGTGCAGGAAGAATGGATGCACTTGAATATCCCTGTGTGAACATGAGACAATTCCTGTGGGAAAAAGAAAAAAAGAAAAAGAAAAAAGATGCATGTCCTCCCACATGCAATTTTTAAAATTTCAGAGAGTTGTTTGACCTCTAAGTTCACATCCATGTTATTTAAATGCCTATGTTAAGAAAGCTTTTCCCAAAGACTTAATGAGTTGAAATGGGAAGGAGAAAAGACAGACAAGAAAATGCAGTAGAGAGTTTACAAGGAATGTCTTGGACTTGCTCTGTCTGGAGCAACTATATTTTTGGAATTTTGTTCTCTTAAAATTGGCTTTTAAATTAACATAATATACATGTATTTGCATAATTTCAAATTAATGCTTAAACAGCCCTATCAGCCAAAATATATCTGGTGTAGGGAGAGGATGTGCATGCTACCAATTAGACTTGTGTGATGTCCATCAAAATCCACACCAAGCTGTGTCTCTTAAAGGGGTCTGAGCCCCCTGGATATCAGCCATAGGTCATTCTCTACACAAGAATCATGCTGTCACCACATGACAGAGTGTAATAGAATGCGCTCTATTATAGTGAAGTGATTTTGTTTTTAATGGATTCTCTCTGAAAATACTACTTTTTAAAATGTTCTGGTGTCTAGTGTCCTATATTTTCTGTTGGCTGAGTTGAAGCAATGCAGTGCTTCATATCCATAAGACCAGCCTGTAACCTCCTCCACTCTCCTGAGCACCAAGGCACTGACTTTCCCTGACCTCACATGCATTCCTCAACATGCGTGGGGTCCTTCATGACTTCTTTTCAGTCATTCTATTCTGCTTTGCTCCTTCTGCTGTATCCTGCTTTTCCTTCAAGTATGACTTTCATTTCTCTCTTCATTTTATAACATCTGGATTAATTCAGTCCATGTCTACTGGAGAAAAATTTCACTTGAACTGATCCCCACAGCAAGAGATGAGGCCATTGGCCACTGTTGGAGATTTAAGCCATGATAGATAATATAAACATAGGAAAGAGGAGAAATTCAGCTTAGAATTTTGAACTTGCTTTTTGTGCTTTTTGGAATTTTTTTTTTTTTACTAGTGGCATTTATCTGACTTGACCTTTACATTATCAAAAGGCATTCATGTGATTCTGAGAAAATGGTGGAGTAGGAAGCACCAGGAACCTGTCTCCTGTCTCAATAATTGTACAGCCAGAATCTGTCCAATATAACTCCCTCAGAACTCTGAGTTTGTTGAAGACTTGGACCTTGCAGGGGAAGGCTTGGATGGTAAATTGTGGTTAATTTCAGCTGTTATTGCATGGCCACTACCCATCTCCCTCCAACAACCATGTGACTAGCAGCTGTGTGCATGTTCTTGCAGCAGTTTACACAACAGGAAGCCAAAGGGTGCCCTTTCCTCTACATATCAGGGAACCATGAGCTGATTGCCAATTGCCACTTTTGATCACAGAGGTGCAGACAAAGAGGCCAGTAGTCATTGTTGTTATACCTCCCTCAACTGTTGCAAGTCCCTCTGACTGAAGTGGCTTCCAGGGGACTTAAAGAGCCAGTGTTCTGATATTTAAACCCCTTCTTTCTCTCTTTTTATTTTTATTTTTCTTTTTCCCAGTCTTGGAGACAGAGATTAAAGAATAGAACATTCAAAAACAACTGTATATGCAGAGAAAATTAGAAAGGGGCCATGAATGCCCAGGGAAAGATACAGGCTCAGAAAAGATCTGCAAAGACCTTAAGTTTACACCTCAGACTTGCAAATAAAAAATCAAAACAAAACAAAACAAAAACAGTAACAGGAACAAGCATCAAAAAAGACCCAAAAAGGGGAAGTATCTGATTTCCAGACATACCACATTAACAGAATCAAAAGTCTTATTTACAAATAGAAACCATAGGCATACAAAGAAATAGAAAACTATGGTCCATTCAAAGAGAAGAGAGAGAGATAGACAGACAGATACATAAACAGATGCATAGATAGATGGATAGACAGAAACCGTTTCTAAAAAAGACCTTATGACAAATTCACTAAACAAAGGCATTATAATAACCATCTTAAATATGTTCAAAGGAAGATGATGATAAAGTCAAGAAAATAATGTAGAAACAATACGAAAATATCAATAGAACTTTAGGAAAACTAAAAGAACCCAAAAAACAAATTTCTAGAACTGAAAAGTAGAATAACTGAATTGAAAAAGAAATTATAGTGATCCAAAGGCAGATTTGAGCAACAGCAGACTAAGTAAACTTGAAGATTTGAACATGGAATTTTACAGAGTCAGAGGAACAGAAAGTGGGAAAATGGAAAAACTGAGACCTCAGGTCCTGATTAGACTCCCTTGGTTCCCTTTTTCTTTTAATATAGCTGTACCCTATTTTCTAGTGATAAATCTGCTGATAATCTTATAAAAGATTCCTTGTATATGATGAGTCACTTCCCTCTTCCGGCTATGAATATTTTCTTTTTGTTTTTGGCTTTAGACAGTTCAATTATATTATACCTCAGTGTGGACCTCTATGTTTATTGAACCTCTTCAATGTTTCTATTTGTGCCTTTCATTAAATTGGGAGGTTTTCAGCCATTATTTCTTCAAATATTCTTTCTCATCCTTTCTCTCCCACTTCTTCTTGGGACCACCTATAATTCTTTAGGCACTAATTTTTTTTTTCAGCTTTTTTTCTCTGAGGGTCTAGGGTGGCCACATACTGACACATTTGAGAAATAAATGGCCCCACCTCTGCTGAGATTCCACAGCTTCACATCAAAAGCCAGTAAAGGTAGTTAGGATACAGCTGTAGGACACTGGCCCCAGAAAGAGCAACTGATTTGCCAATATAACATGCCTGGTAGCCTCAGAAAGCTCAGATCTTGTCTGATAGGATGCAGAATTCCAACCCAGCATGCAGGATGCATGGTCTGGGTTTGGGAGTTCTATTCATTGTATTACCACAGAACATGGCTTGTATTTCTGGGAAAAGAGAATGGCAAGAGTGAGTCAGTACTGTGGAGTATGGTCCTTCTCTAATTTCAATATAGGTGAGTCACCTACGGTCTTGTTAAAATGCAGATTCTTATTCACTAAGTCTGGAGTGGATCTGAAATGAACTTTTAAAATATGTCCAAGCTTTCAGGAGTATTAAGCATCTATCTGGTCAATGGATCTCATTTTCAGTAGTAGTAGAAGACCATGGGGTTTGGAGTCATGCAGACAACTGTTTGTTGAGTGACCTCAGGGTAATCAATTACTCTAAGCTTATTTTCTCACCTGGAAAATGATTCATATCCTTGGACTGTTGTGATGTGATTGTGAATGCTTCATAAAACATTCTAACATGATAAAACATAGCAAGAGAAAATTTTCTACCACATCTTTTGTTTCCATCCCTGCCAGCCCCTTTAGTAGCTAATCTAATGGGTTCTCCCCCTCTGCCACTGAATCGGCCATGTACCAATGGGTGGGGCAGCTTCTGCTCCTATCTGAGTACACTTTGTCTCCTTGGAGAAGGACAGTCTCTACATCTACCTCATTTCATTTGTGCATGCAACTAAGTAGCTCATGCTATAACTATTGGTGCAGACTTTAGGGTAAAGGAGTAAGTAGACTGCTTAGATGTCTAAGCCTCAAGTTCCTAGTAGGCTTTTATTGGAGGTTATCATTTATCAGTTAAGCTATTAATATAGACAAACTTTGTCTCCTACATGGATATTTCTCCTTATGTAAACCATTACCTCAGTTGACAGCCATCAAAGCATACCAGCAGCAGGCTACATTTTGACCATTTATTCAATTCCTGGCTTAACATATCTCAGTATGTTTTTCAGAAGCTCATCTTGATTTCTTAATCATAGTTCCCGTCAGCCTACCACCAGTGCAGCCACTTTCCCTCTCATTGTCACAGCCACCAGCATCAACAACAACAGCTGCATCATTGTCCATGGCAGACTCAAACACAATTTTGTTCAATTCAAAATGAATTGAACTTGACTGAGTGTGTGCAGTGTGCTAGACACTGTGGTCCTCTACTCTGCCTTGTGCAGAGGGAGGGACCAGCTCCATTTGGACAATCTGACATACTTGGATTGACATACTTGTTGTAGGCACTGGGGATACGAGGCTGAACAACCCCAGTCCCTGCTATCAGCTGGTCCTGGAGGTGAAGAGATCAAGAATAATGGCTTAACTCCATGACTGGAGAAAACTCAAGTGCTGATCTTCATCAGTGAACCGGAGGACAGAAGGGAATGGGAGAGAAAAGCAACAGAGTTTCCCCAAGCATAGAAACCTGGATGGGAAGGGAGGAGCATGCCAGCCTTGAACACATGCAGCCACCAGGAGACCTGCTCACACTAGCTACAGGATTCTTATCTGGTTTGGACTTTATCTGAAATTAAAATCATACCTGACATATGAGGCCCTGGAAGAAACGCATCGTGCCTTTCCCACCTAAGATTATCTCTGTCCAGATCCTGTGCATTACGAAGCCTGCCAGAGAAACCTCCTCACCCCATCCCTTCTCTTTCTGGAAGGAAAGTGGTCTTCCTCTAAGCCAGGGCTTTTAGAGTGAAATCTCAGGCTGGCTGTATTGGTCAGCAAGTGACACAGTGGCTTCTGTTTGGAATTGGAGTCTGTTTCTGGACCCAGAGTGAATCCATGCCATCCTCGTCCCTAAGGCTCATGTGGAACCAGTATGGAGCCTGACTCCTTGTGGCTCTTTGCAGCCTCACTCTAGTTATTTCCACATTCCTTACTCAATCTTACAAAAACCTATAGCAAAGATGGAATTACTATTCCCATTTTACAGCTGAGGATACTGAATCTCAGATAGTACAGGGACTTTTAAACATAAACAAACTTTGGATTAAAACTCAAGTCCTTTAACTCTGGTTGAATACACTTTTTTATGGAGAAGGAGCTGATTTGTGGGTCACCAGGTCACCATAGCTACTACTCAAATCTACGATTACAGTGGGAAAACAGCAATGAATAATACAAAAATAAATGAACTGTGGTTCTAATAATGTGTTTACTTATAATGCAGGCAGCCAGCCCATGGGCTATCCATAGTTTGCTGACTTCTATTCTAGAATGTTCTTTGGACTCTCACCCTTGGCACAGAGTGATAAGTTAGAAAATAAGTAACTACACATTAGTTATCCATGGGTTTCCATTCTGTCCAATAGACATCTTGTAATCCAGGCCTGGTCCCAGGCCCAAGTCCCACCCTGGTATTCTTTTGTGACACATGATCCCTGTTGATCATGGACTGCACCACACCCTCACATTAGAATATGGACATCATTATAGAAAATTACCATATGCCCCTTATCTAGTTTCACGTCATGGCCTACTATTTAATTTTAGGACTCCTATTGTATTAGGTCTAGTGAGCTACACAGAAGATTCCATTTTCTATCACAGCTTCAGAAAAATACAGACATTCTTTTTTTCTACTGGGTCATTTTCCTATTGACCATCCATAAAGGCAAAAAGCAAAATATTAAGTTGTAACTCAGGGAAAGAATTACCATGGGCTGAGATACTATGAATCAGGTATTTACTTTGCAGTGAAGACTGGAGATGAACTAATAGTTATCATGTCTATTAGACTCTCTATCAGACATCAGACATTGTAAGGGAGCCTCTGAGAAGTGATGATTGGAAGCACAATCAAATCCTCTAACAAGGACTTAGAGTGCAGATAATCTCCATTGTGGATTAGAGCAAAACCCATAGACTTTGGCCACTATGTGTTACCCATAAGAACTGATCAGGTATTATCTTCCCAGGGAAATAGTAGCCAGAGAATACTTTACAAATACAATCACAATATCATCCTCTCATGGGGGACTGTGACTTGGGGTTGTCAGAAACCATCCTCAAAAGAAACTAGTGGATACTCAAACCAAGAATTCATAATTGAACAGGAAGCTTAGTTAAGACAAAGGTGAAGATGAAGTCAAGGGGAAGACAGCTTGAGAGGCTTCCTATAATTAATTGTATAATCAATGCCAAATTTTAATGTTTTGATACAAAGGTGAACCAGTCTCACTTAAAGGCCTGTGAAGGAAGAAAACTAGGCTAGGGATGTAGCTCAGTTGGTAGAGTGCTTGCATAGTATGCACAAGGCCCTGGGTTCAATCCCCAGCACCCCTTCTCCCCCCAAAAAAGGAAGAAAACTGATTTGTTTGATCTGAATGTATTCAAGATTCTTAATTAGTACTCAAGAAATTTACCTTGTACTCAAGAAATTTCGGTGAAAGTACAATCCACTGGTACCTTACAGCAGTGTCTTAACCAATTCTCTGTGAGAGATGATCCAAAGAATCAGAAATCCAAACATTTGGTCATTCATTCACAGATTCATGCATGTATGTTTTTATTCATTTATTCATGCAAGCATTCATCTATTCCTGGATTAATTTGCATAGTGGTCTCCCCAGATATATTTAAATGCATAAGTACAGGAATTCATTTATTCATCCGTGCACAAAGTCATTTATTCATGCATCTATGAAACTTTGATTCACTCCTTCAGTCGCGGATTCTTAAAAGTATTCATTAATCTGTTCAGAAAATTGCCATTTAAAACTTTCTGTACAAAAAGCATTGGATTAAGCTGTGTGTAGAATGAAGATGATTTCCTATACTCATGGAGCACACAGAAGAGGGAGAAAAAGGCATAAGCTTCCAAATGCTAAATATTATGGCAATACAAAATATGTGTTGCATGCTAAGCTTCACAGAAGTTCACAAGCAAGGAAGATTCGCTTCCACTGGGAGCTGAGATGTGAAGTGTGGAAGTGAATGGATCAAGAGAAGGTGGCCCTTCAGATGAAGTATGATGAGTAGACAGAATTTAGGCAAGACCATCTAGACCAAGGGAACCACATGAGCATATGCAAGGAGCTGAGAAAGCACAATGGTACACAGAAGAGGCTGAGGAGTAATGGTGGCTCAGTATGGCTGGAAAACAGGAATTGGAGAGGCACAAGACGCTAATAGAAGCATGAAAGCCAGATCATGAAGAAGCTAAGGAGTTGGAACATGGTACTGTAGGTAGTAGCAAGCTGCTGAAGTGTGCAGAGAAACCTATCAGAAATGGGTACAAAGAGGTTTGTGGAAGTAAAGGGATATGGGGCTTGGCCTGGATTTGCTGTGATCCCCATGATAGCAACAGGTGTCCTTGAAAACAAAGGCAAATAACTTTGGCCTTTGCATGAGCCAGCAAACCAGCAAGCCCCTTCGTCCCCACTGCCCCATAAGCTGCACCATCAGCCCCAGCTCCTGCCACCACTGAGTAGTCACAAGTTCTCTGGCTCCTTGAAGAAGAACAGAGCAGGCTGGGGGATGGTCGGCAGGCAGCATTATACACAAAGTGACTTCTGGAGTTTGCCTCTTTGCAGCTAGCTACTCTCCTCCTGATGCTTCTCAACCTTGGCCTGAGCTAATGAACCTCAGAGAGCAAAGCTGTCTTTTGTTTGTTTGTCATTTTGAGGTTTTCTGGTTGATTAAGATCTATACCAGCAGGAGGATATAAAATCACCAGCAATTCTTAACTGAGGATCACAGGGCATTTTCAACCCCTCCTGACAAAAATGCTGAACTTAATATAAAAGTGCTGTCCCAACCACTTTAGATGAGAGAAATTGTTAAAAGGATTTTTTTTTTCCTTTCCCTTTTTTCCATCTGAATTGTTATTTTTTTTTCTGTCCTCTTATCATTTTCTGCTTTGTTTCACACCCCCTGTAAATCAGGTATCTTTTTAAAAGAGCAAAAAATTGAATTCCTAGTTACAGACAAAAACTACAAATGAAGCTCACTCTGCATGAAGGCGAAGGGAAAGAAGAAAAAAAAAAAAAAACATGATACTTGGTGACACTTTGAGGTTTACTTTTCCCCATCAAACCCTGGTCCTTCCTTTCCTGTGGACCGTTTTGGCACCTGCCCCGGCCCCACCCCCAGGCCTAACCTGCATCTTTCAAACTCCTAACTCTTCCTGGGAAAAGAATGCAGCCTTTACAGCTTCAGTCTTCTGGGGGAATGTAATTATCTAAGTTGGCATAGAGCCAGGACTCAGCTCCCCCACGAAAAGGATTTCTTATGAAAGATTAAGTGGTAACACATATGTCAACAGCGCTCCCCCAGCTCTGGAGTAATTCTGAGCAAACAAGAAAATGGCAACCGTTCCTGTTTCCAATCTGGAAACTCTCCCTGGGTCTCTTTGTACCCCAGGTGGCAGAAAGCTCTTGAATTTGTTCAGGTGTTGTATCATGGGAGCCAACAGACAGGTGAGGGGGACAACAGGTTTATCCACCGTGAGCTTGAAGGGAATGGGAGCCAGGGAAGCAGCTGGCATAGAGACAGCCCTAGGAGGCTGGCTGTTTTAGGGATGCTGCTCGGGCCATCGAGCCTGCCTAGCCCCGGCCTCCTTCCTGTTTCCTATACCCTCCGCATTGGCTGGCATGGCAACACTGCCCTCTGCTGGGGAAGTACTGTCATCACACCCCGCCCAAGCTCCCATGGCCAAGGATCATGACTGGGAGCACGGTGGAGAGAAGAAAGGCTTGACAACTAAGCACCTCTAGGGTTAGCTCTGTGTGACTGGAGTGTCAAGAGTCCACATCTCTGATGTCCGCCTTAACCAGGGGTTGTAGAATCAGACAGCTTGGCCGTGTATTTGCTAGGTGGCCCTGGGCATACTTTACCTTTCGGAGGTTCATCACAGAGTGAAAGTCACCTATGCTACAGGGATATGGTGAATACAAATGCATGCTCCCTCTTCATCAAGGGTAACCACACATTCTAATTTCCCCAGGATGGTCTCATTTTATACCTGTGGTCCGGAGGTAACCCCTTTTATTCTCAAGAGGTTCCATGCAGATGATAAATTATACGGTCAGACCATCCAAAGCCTAGGACATCCTGTCGGTCAGAGCAGTTACTCCATGAATCCTAGTTTCTCTCTCCTTTTATTAGAATGCTGGTCTTCTACTGTGGATGCATATGTACTTTATTTAAGGGACAGGTGATGCAGTTTCCTTTCCTTTTCTTTCTGTGTAGCAAACTAGACACTAGCTTTTCCTCATCCGGTAAGGAAAGCAGCATGGTGGGTTACGAAAATCCAGTGGGGGTGGGGAGGCATAGGCCAACAAACTGCACCACAAAACTCCAATGAGAGCCTAAGCAAGTCTGTTCCCCTTCCCCTCTCCAGGTAGGAAGGATGATACCTTTGCTTTACCCTCTTGCAGAACTGTAGCAAGGTCCAAGTGCAGCAATGGTGCATAAAAGGCAATACTAGATAGAAATGCTGTATTATTATCTCATTTTCAGTGGATACCAGCTATCCACAGTTGAAAAATAACTCTAAGAAAGAAAAATACAAAATTGCAGCATGTATAGACACAGCAATATAATATACATTTATTTCTTCCGAGCCTGACAAATGTGGGGAATTATTGAAATGTCTACCACTATGAAAACTCAAATCAGTGACAATGGCCAAATTTTATTGCATTGATGTCCCTGAGGAGAAGCTGGCACTAATGCCAGGGTGGCAGCTGATCCACAGATCTATTTACATAAATTTGCATTGGTGCAAAGTTGGAAAATAAATGCCAATGAGAAGGAGAGTGGTTTTCTCTCAGACTAAGGCATCCAACAGAGCATAGCGTCAAGGAGCCCTGGCTCTGGAATCTGGCCCATTACCTTCTATTTATGTGACCTTGGATGAATTATCACCTCAGTGTACTGTTTCTTTATCTAGAAATGGGAATTACAGTAACACTCTGCAGAAGGTTGGTGCAAGGATTAAATGAGTTAACGTGTATGAAGGATTTAGAGTATCCCATGGCCTATTAAATGCTCAAATATTAGCTACTATTATTATCCCAGGATCTGCCAGTTTCCCCCCCACCATCAACCTCAGTAACACAGACTCTGTGGTCTCCCTTCTGTAAATCATGAAAGTTGGGATTTTAGAGCTAGGAGGGAGGGAATTCAGAACCTCTAATCAGTCATTTTCCAACTTTTATTTTATTTCTTCTAAAATAGCCATGAAACACTTTTTGAAAATGAAAGCTTACATGGAAACCCAGCAGGAGGAGCCGAGAAGCATTGTGGTTAAGAAAATGGACTTTATAGACAGACAGGTCTGATTTCTGGTTCTGGCAAAGCTGCTTATTAGCCTTGTGACTTAGGGCAAATGATTTACCTTGGCTTGAAGCCTGTTTCATAAAGTGTAAAATTGCAATAGTAATTGTAAATATTTCATAAGGTTGTTATGAAGCTAAATGACTTCACACCTATTGAGTGTTTAGTGCGATGCCTGGTACCTAATAAGGACCCAATAATTATGTTAACTCTTGAGATTTTAATAAGCAAAATAGATACAAGCAGAAGCACTCCAGACAAAGTAGGCAAGAGAATTGGAACTACACAGGGAGATCCAGGGAGCCCTTGTGACATTGCAGAACACCATTTAATAGCTCCTGATCTAAGCCAACATTTGGAAACCAAGGTCCAGAATGCTCCCAGTCCCCAATCACACCTAATGTTAAAATTGACATCTCCCTTTGCCCCTGGTCAGGGTTCTCACTTGGTGGCTCTGTGATAGTCCTCTTTCCCACTAGCCCTTAAAGCCACAGCCATGAAACAGCTTCTGTGGTTTAAACACTTTTTTTTTCCCCCAGAGGGGATTAAGCTGCTCTAGACCTGGGTGCATGCGTGTGGAATCCCCTGCAGTCAGTTCCCAGCGGGGTGAAAGTGTCCTGAACTTGCACTTCTAACATTTCCTGCTCCCTTCCTGTGCCTTCCACAGCTCACAGCCAGAGGGGGAATGAGTCATTTGGTTAAAAATAAAAACACTACCATCCTTCCCTCTAATGGCTTTGTTCACGATCACTGCAGGCTGGCACTGATATGTATTCCAAGCAGCCAGGGACAGCCAGTGGGCAGCCCAGGAAGCTGGGCTACCAGAGATCTGTCATCACCTTTGTTTTGTTGAATCACAGGGATCCAGGGGACCCTGCCTTGCCTTGGCTGTGGATGGTACAAGGGTCTGAACTACATTAGCACAAAGTAGAAAAAATGGCCAGGTTCCAGAAGAGAGAGACTAGGATGAACTCAGGAGTCCCAAAGTCGGAGGATAGAAGATAAAATTCACAGCCCACAAGGAGCTAATCCAATCTCTTCATTTGACCAAGACTCAGAAATGCAGAATAACTTATCTAAGGCCAGCTAGCCAAGAGCAAGACAAGCAAGACATGGGTTCTGGGCTCCCATGTGTATAACTGCTGTTCCTACTACTTCTCTTTGCTGTTCCCTGCACCATGCTAGATGCTCTGTGTTAATTTTCTCATTCAGTCATCAAAATCGTTCTGTGAGGTACACATTGTTATTCTCCTCATTAAACAGAAGAGAAAAACTACAATTTAGAGAGTTTATTTGTCTAAGTTCCACCAAGTGGTGTGAGGTGAAGAGGTGCAGGAAGTGAATTCATTTGAGCCCAGAGCCGGGTTCTCAAGTACTGGATCCTCAACATTTGAGGATTTATTTGCTTATGTATGTGCTAAGAGATGAGGATCATGCCTCTTTAATTGTGGAATCCCCAGTTCATAACATAGTACCTGATCAAGAACAGGCAGTCTGCAAATACTCTTTGAGTTCATGGTGAAGACCACAGCATTCTCTCCCTTAGGAGCAGTTTGTCTTCTGATGCAGGTATTGGCTGCTGTGAAATCTTGCTTAAGATCACTTCCTCCTGTAAACTTGGGGCAGCATCTTTTATCATTTTCCATCACAACCAGTCTATACCTCATATATGATCAAACCAGGGAGAAGAAATAAACACCATGGTTGAATTGGATGTTAATGAAGCCAGGACATGAGTGTTGGTTCTACTGTGTGACTTTGGAGAAGCTGCTCATCTTTGCTGGACCTCAGTTTACTCCGTGTGAGGAAACCACATGATTTGAAAGGCTCTATCCAATGTGAGCTTCATCTCAGCATGGTGTACAGCAACCTTTTCAGCCTCAGCATGATGGGCAGCTTGAGTTTGGTAAGTCTTTGTTTTGGGAACTTGAAACAGGCTGTGGCTTGAAACAGGCTTAGCAGCATCCTCAGCCTCTCCCTTTCAGATGACAGTAGTTCTTCCCCTAGTGTGACAAATGAAAATGCTTTCAGACATGGTCAAGTGTCTCTAGGAAATAAAAGCTCTGGTGTGAACAACCCAGATTCTGCCCTGGCTTTGACATCATCTAGGTCAATATCCTTGAGGAGGTCCCTTGCTTTCTCATCCTGATCCCTCACATGCAAAAGCCAGAAGGACATGCATTCTATATGGCCAGGATGATTGAGCACTGAATGTGCTCCAGCTGTGATCCTTTCCTGTGGCAGGGGTGGACTTAATGACCAGTTGAGAGAACTGGTGCTAAGTGCTTCGGTACAGGTATGTAACAGAATCCATTCCTTGTGCAAAGGGCAGGGTGGGGCGTGGAGAGAATATTGTGTTCGCTCGATTTGTAAAGCCTCACAAATCATGTTTTCAACACAAGGAAAATCAACACACGCCCTATTTCAAACCATCCATCAGCCTTGCATACCCACACTGCAAATTCTTTACCATCATGTTCATGATTTGAATCCCTCCTAATTCCTTTTCTCACTCTTTTCTTGGCTAAATAGATAGAAAGATAGATACATGATAGATAGATAGATAGATAGATAGATAGATAGATAGATAGATAGATA
>JAJEJO010049936.1:0-28946 GCA_020662805.1 Glaucomys volans | reverse complement strand
ATAGATAGATAGATAGATAGATAGATAGATAGATAGATAGATAGATATAGATAGATAGATGATAGACACTAGAAAATAGATGACGGTGGTGATTGATTGATATATAGATGGATAGACAAGTATATAGAGGTATTCTACTGGCTCTGTCGCCCTGGAGCATCCTAACTGATATATTAACTGTCATCATCATCAAAAGCATTCACATATAATTCATTCAGTTAGCTATATATGGCAGGAACTGTGCTAAGCTATAGAATCGGACATCACTTCCCAGACGAGACTAGAGGACTTGGTTCTACATCTTCCTGCTTATGTGACGATGAGCTCCTCTTTGGGAAGTAGTCATAATATGTGAATTACTCAGCTTTTCATTGCTGTGATCAAAATACCCAACCAGAATAACTTAGAGGAGGAAAAGCTTATTTTGGCTCATGATTTCAGAGGTTCAGTACATGGTCAGCTGACTCCATTGCCCTGGGCCTGAAGTGAGGCTGAGCATCATGGAGGAAGAGCCCAGCAGCAGGAAGATTCTCAATTGGCTGTGCCTGGGAAGCAGAGGGTTAGGGAGGAACTGGGGGACAAAGTAAGATCTCTATGGGCACACCCGAGTGACCTAACTTCCTCCAGCCATGCCCCACCTGCCTATAGTTACCACTCATTATCCATTCAAATTAAAATTGTCAGATTAGGTTATGGCTCTCATATCTAATCATTTCACCTCCCACATTAACACAGGAATTGGGGGTGTCACTCATATTCAAACCACAGTCGTCTGCCTTCTCCCTCTGCCTCAGATGTTCTGCATACCAGAAGTTGAAAGTGGAGGAGCCCTTTCTAAGCTCAAAAATGACTCCTGTCTTGGAAAAGATGGTTATCTGTGGTGGATTCAAGGAGAATATCACCAGATGTGTAGACTGTAAGCATCCCAGAACCAAACTTTTTGTCTGTTTCTTCCACCGCTGTATATTCATCCATGCCTCAAGTATGGATGAATGAATGAGAGATTCTACCTTCCCAGTGGCCAGCATGGGAAACCAGGGTCACTTCTATGGATACTCACATGGAATTCATCCCATCAAGCAAGGAAATCAAAACACATCCAAACATGGAGAATGATTTTTCTATGAATTCCTCTGGAACCACTAGTTTCATATTTCCTGGAAGGAATAGAACACTCTGACAAACAAAATCTCATGCAAAACACACTACATAAAACAGGAGCTCCTTGAGGTGAAGTGTGTGCCTAGTGAAGGGGGTGTAGGTCCCAAAGAACCCTGTCTTATACTCCCTCACCTATCCTTCCCTCCCTTCCTTCCTTCCTTTTCATTTTCTTTTCTTTCCTTCAGCTTTTCTTTAAAGCCTTGAGTCCCTCAGATTCAGTTTTAAGAGAATCAGCCATAAATGTTTTGAGCACAAGTTTGGTGTCGTCCAGAGGGCAGTTGAGCCTTATATCTGCTTCTGATTCACTAAAAGTTATTTCCCTCCTCCCTGCCTCAGATTTCTCATCGCTAAAATAGGAAAGGTGGAGCTGTGATCCTGCCAAGCATAGTAGTCTAGAACAAATAAAAGAGGCAGTCATGTAATCTACTTGCTTCTTCCTCTTTCGAAATGCTCCCTTTTATTTTTTCCTGTTGCCCGACACCTTCCTTCCTGAAGAAACCAAGGACCAAGGGACACCCAAGGGCAAGTATTCAGATGGCAGCAGCAGCAGCAACCAAGGAACTTTGGAACCCTCCAGTGGTGCAACCTGGTGTCCACATAATATGACAAGAAATGGCAACAAATGACCGGAAGTTGTGATAGCAGAGGGAACCTACATTGAGCTCAAGTGAATGAAGGCACAATGGCTGGGCCAGGTTCCAGGCAATGGAAGGACATATCAGTGTCTATTTCCCAACAGAATAGCTGTTAAATTCTACAGAATAGCATTTAAACATCATCTGGCCACCATGTATGTATGATACATGGTGTATCATCTGGCCACCATGGTGTATCATCTGGCCACCATGTATGTATGATTCTATTTCCCAATAGAATAGCTGTTAAATGCTACAGAATAGCATTTAAACATCATCTGGCCACCATGTATGTATGATACGTCAAAATAGATTCTACTGTCAGACACAGTGCAGCAAGACTGTAATCCCAGAGACTCGGGAGGCTGAGGCAGGATGTTGAGAGTTCAAACCCAGACTCAGCTACTTAGCAAGGCCCTAAGCAACTCAATGAAACCCTGTCTCTAACAAAATATATAAAAAGGCTGGGGATGTGGCTCTATGGTTAAACACCCCTGGGTTCAATCACTGGTATCAAAAAAAAAAATTATATATATATATATATATATATATATATATACATATATATATATACTGTCATGTATAACTAAAAATAACAAATAAAAAATAAAACATCTGTCCAGAAGCTGCACCCTGGCCCTCATGGGGCCCTGAATGAGAAGAGTTGAACAGTTGTATTTTCCTTCTTTCCGTTATCTCATTTTTATCAGATGAATATTTTATATGTTCTCTTGGCTGTGATGGGACTTAACTTTCTTAGGATGCTCTTTTCTGCCACACGAGTGTACACATTTCCTCTTGGACTGCTGTTTTGTCTTAAAATTTCCAATATCTTGCTATTTTGTTTCTGGGTGCCAGGGTATCAGAAAACTTATCTTCCAAATCATGCTTCTGATACTCTTGAAATGATCTTAGACAACTTCAATAAGCCTTGGATTTCATACCCATTATTCTTTCTTGGTCTGGTTCCCAGGTTTGTGAGATAATCAGATTATTCTCTAAATTTTCAAGTGTATTACATTCTACAAAGATATCATTCAAATGTTAATGCTTTTGTGGTCTAAATAGCTATTTACATTTCCCAAACCCTTTCATTTCCACAGTCATTTCCCAAATTGGGTGCCAGGGAAGTCTAGTTCCATTAAATGAAAATGACAGTGCTCTAGGGATAAAAGTGCACAGAAGAAATAAAACAAAATTTTCAATTATGCAACCGTCTTTATGCAGACCTTCTCAGATCCTTTAAGCTAGAAATGTTTTCTACTACAGATGCTTTTTTTCCCCCTTTTCTTTTCTTTTTGTTTTTTTGGTCCCCCCCCCCCCCCCGCCCCCCCCCCCCGGGGGATCACTTATCTTTATTTCTTGGAACTAATTTAACAAGAAATAAAATTTAAGAACTACTGATCTATACCACCTTTTATCAAGGGAGATGCATTGTAATGACCACATTCAAACTAAAAAACTAAAAGTCAGGAAATCTAAAAAGGTAAGGCACAAAATTAGAAATTAGGTCACTTTATTTTTTTTTTATTTTATTTTTATTTTTGGGGGACTCTGTAGTTTTTTCTCCCTGTATATTTTTTACTCTGATTTTTTTTTTAAGCCTTTACCTGGTAACTTGCCAGAAATGCAAATTCTCATTCCCTTCCCAAGGCCTACGGAAACAGAAATTCTGGGGGAAGGCTTGGCAACTTTTGTTTTAACAAAGACTCCAAAGTGAGGCTGACACATGCTAAAGATTCAGATTCACTGATTCTGAATCGTTGATTTAGTTACTCGTTAATAGTGCCCTCTTTCAATTCCATATGTCCCCATTTGGACAATAAATTGGATGATTGCATTAAACATAGCTAGGCTGGTTAAAATATTTTGATATATAATTGCACTAATTTTGGTAAATAGCAGCTGCATGCATACACACACAAACACACTCACGCTCACTCACATATACAAATCTTAACATCCAGTCCTACTCCCCTGGGATGTACTGGACCTCTGGACACTAAAGAATTAATGGCTGGCACCCCAGAGCACCTGTATCCTCTCTGGGCAGGATCCCAACTGAACCATCACTAACCTTATTGTGACAATTAAATGATTACCATATCAAGTGCTTAGCACAGAATCTACAGAAAGAACCCAATAGATGAGTGTTATTTATACTTGTTTCCTAATTTTACTGTCACCTTCTCTGTGCCTTAAACTGGTAGGTTTGGCATTAAAAAGTAAAGAAGACAGCAATGACCTCTGCTTCTAGAGTTTATGATCTTACTGGGAACTCTGACCACATGCAATGATGGTACAGAGTGACCTGGGCAATGGTTGGACAAGGCAGAGTGGTCTTGCACCCACAAAGGGTGGGCCGCAGTGAGAGATGGGGAGGTGAGGAGAGGAAAAATCTGCAGGCAGAAGCAATGGCATGTGGGAAAATCCAGAGGATGAGGCAGAGTGCAGCACATCTGGGGAAAGGAAGTGGCTTGGATTGTTTGGCATTTACTACAGTTAGGAGAAAATGGGGAATAATAATGATGATCAGAAATGAATCTGTTGATGTTGACAGGGACCTGATCATCAGGAACAAAAAGTTATTTTGAGGGCAATGGGGAGTCATGGAAGGATTCTCAGCAGAGGAGCAGCATGTTTGCACTGGTATCATGAAGCTTGCTCTGGCCATCCTGCCTCTGTGCCTTACTGAAGGAGACTAGAGCTATGAATGAATCCCAATAATAATCAGTGTTTCCCTGGCCAAGGGGAGTGGGATGGGCATGGAACCATGTATGCAACTACATACCATGCAACTACATTTGTTGAATTTTTCTATAAAGTTACAAAATAAAATATTTATTGGTTTCTCTTTCACCATACATCATCAGATTTTGCTTTAGAAAACAAAATGGTAGCATTATAGCCTGGGCACTCTGATCTCCCAATGGGATCTTGCTTTCATTGCTCATGCTATCTTTATTGTCCAGGCCTAAAGCCTTGGTTTAGGTCTCTCACAGACAGAACATATATTAGCTCACCTAGTATTATCTGAATATCTGTATCACGTGATTGCTAATGAAGTTATTTTGTTTCTCCTTCGATCAGCCAGTTAGGTCAGGTAACTGGTCAGGTAAGAGCAGAAATCGAGGCACAGTTTGAGTATGTTTGTGCAGGTGACAGGATACCTGGGCTTTTGTCTTTGAATTTCTGGCCTTGGCCACCTTACTATGCTGCCCTCCACCCATGCATCACCGTGTCGGGGGGATTATGAGTGAGCTGACTTGAGAGAAGACTTCTGTGAGGGCTTGAAATCGGTTGCTATGTTCTGCCCATGCCGTCTGTGTTCTGCCTAAGCTCAGGACAAGACATTCCAGAAAGGAGAAGGAGGGAGGGAGAAAGAGAGGCAAGAGGGACACAGTATACCCTCCCAGTACTGCAGGACAGTGCCAAGGCAGGGCCAGAGGACCCATTCCACCAGACACACAGTTTTGAGGGGGCATCACATCACCCCAAACTACCCCCAGCTCAGTTACAAACCTTTTTCTGAAGGTAAGCATGAGGGAAAGAGAACCACAAACACTTTAGGAAGAGCCCTGGGTTGGGTCTCAGTTCTGCCATTCACTAGCTGGGCCACTTCACCAGCTCTGAGCCTCAGTTTCCTACGTGTAATTGAAGATAGTGGTAATCCCTACCTCCCAGGGTTACAACAAGGATTATTAAGGGAGTTGATGAAATGATGACTATAATGCTCTTCCTTCAAACAGCCGAACACCCCCTCACTTCCCCCTCCCCCACTGTCAGCCTATACCCAGATGTCTAGTCTCTGTAGGGCTGTTCCTGTCCTTGAACCCTGTCCCTTCTTGTCCTTCTTATCCCCTTTCTGGCTTTATTTCTCCCAGAATACACACCTCCATCTAACAGAGTGAATATTCTACTTGTTTATTCACATGTCTTCTTCTTTCATAGGAAACCAAGGATGTCAGTCTGTTTTGTTTATCATTCTGTTTCCAATTCCTAGAACAGGACCTGGCACAATGTAAGCATAGAATTGGTATAAGTTGACTGAAGAATGAATGCAAATATATCAGATTTTTTTTATGTTTTCAGAACTATTTGTTATGTTACCAAAATCAAGAAAAAAAATTTTTTTTAAACTCTAAGGAATAGTATCTTGCTAAAAATAAATGAAAATAAACTCTATAAAAATGCAAAATAAAATGCAAAAACAATTATGGGAAAACATCCTGCTTACGCGTCCTCTTTCCACTTCCTCCTCAGAGGTGGCCTCTGTTTACTCTTGGTAGCCACAGGTGTGTAAACATCAAACACTCTCAAGGCACATCCTACATGCCTGGCACAGCTCTGAACATTAATTCTTTTATTTTCTTCAAGGACATCCTAAGATAGGAGCCATTTCTACCCCAACTTAGAGACAAGGAAACAGAGTCAGAGTTGCCTTTTATTTAATATATAAACAGAACCATACAAAACCTATTAGCTCACACGTGCTTTGTTTCAGTTCAAACCTGTCGTAGTTAGTAACCTTGACATTAAAGCTCAGGATCCATCTGCTCCTTCCACAACCAATTCAGAGTAATATAGGACTTTAATTTCACCCCAGCCACTTACTGGCTTTACAATCTTGTCCTCAGCCTCCTGTGAATTGTGTGACCTCAAAACACTTTCTCTTAACAGTCCATGATTTTGCCCTGCCAGAATCTGCCTAGCCCTTCCCTCTGGGACTGGGTGCTGGGCAACTCCTCTACTGTCCAACCCACTTTTGAATTCCAATCCCCATTGAGTTTTTATTTGCACCACTATTCAACTCCTTCCTCCCTCTACCAAAGAATGGATCACTTTCCACTAATGGAAATATTAGAAGATGGAAAGAGAATAGCTTCAATCTTTAAAGTGAGCAGATTCCCAAGGGAACCAAGCAGGGAGAGAAATTCTTGCTATTGCTGCTGATCTGATGGTGCTTCCATACCAATCAGTCAACCTCTTTGAGCCTCCAGTTTCTCGTGTGTTAGATGATATATTTTCCACCTTCCTATCTCATGTGTCTAAGGTCTAATATTTGGGGAGAATCTACATAATCATAATGAGGGCCAACAATTTCTCACAGTAATGGAGTGATTTACAACTTACACAGTACTTACCAAAGAGAGTTATTTCTTAGACTTAACACATTGCAGAGGTGAATCTTATGGATGAATATATCTAGTATTTCCCAAACTCTGCTTCAAGCTCCCTGGCAAGGAGAGCCCAAGAGGTATAATGGCAGTCCATGAACTCTTTCCAATATTTCAAAAATGTTAACGGGAATCATATATTTCCCCAATAAAAGCAGACTTTAATTGCTTTTGGTGGGAATTATATCAACTAAAATCGGTACTTATTGGAAAGCTAATTATCCTTTATAAAAGCACCTTATTAGACATACCTCTTGAAATGTTGGGGTCTGTAGAGAAAGAATTGTAAAAGGAAAAAAATAGTAGTAAAAATATGGGAGCCATGACCACAGAAATTCCATTTTATACATGAGGAAGGTGGAGCCAAAAGAAATAAGTTATACTATAAAATAGTCACCCCTCTTCTTCAGTTCATTTTCTTAGATGAAGCCTCACCTGTCCACTACTGGACTTATGCACCAGTGTCCTGTCTTGTCTTGGTTGGTTCTACCCTCTCCCATCTGTTCTTCAAATTGCAACTGGAGTGACCCCCTTAGGTATCACCCCCCTATCCCCTGCTTCTCCATGATTGGTTGATATTCTCTGATGATTTCTGGTAAGATTTGGATATGAACTGTACCCCCCCCCAAAGGCTCATGTGTTAATGCAGAAATGTTAAAAGTTGAAGTGATTAGATTATGAGAACTATACCTATTCAATGGATTGATCCATTTGATAGATTAATAATTAGAAAGGACTATTTTACTGGATGTTATTTATAGGTAGGTAGAGTATGACTAGAGAAAGTAGGTCATGAGCTAAGCAGCTTTCCTCTGCCATGCCCTTCCACCATGATCTTCTGCCTCACCTCAGACCCAGGGCAATGGAGTCAGCCAACCATGGACTGAACCTCTGAAATAGTGAGGTCAAAATAAACTTTTCTTCCTCTAAGTTATTGTTTTCAGGTACTTTAGTCACAATAATATAAACTTGACTAACATAAATTAGTAATAAGAAGTGGGATCATTGTTGTGTCCAACCATTTTGTGGCTTAGAAGCTTTCATAACTGGTCTATGGGAAGAGTTTGGAAAAGTTTGGAGATACTGGATGGAGAATCCTTTGAATTTTGTAAGCATTCACAATGAGTGATTCTGATGGGAACTCAGAACACAATGAGTGATTCTGATGGGAACTCAGAAAACCAGAATGTGATGAGAATGGAGACAAAAAAGTCTGTGTTTAGAAGTTTCAAAGATGAATGGGGACCCTATTGGTAATTGAAATAGAGACAATTTATGTTAAATTCTGGTGAAGAAGTTGCCTAATTTTGTCCATCCTGAGACTTTCTGTGAGTTTGAATTTAAAGGTGATGAACTAATTAACTTGTGGAGGAAATTTCAAGGCAGCTCAGTGTTCAGGCAGTGGGGTAAGTATTTCAGGTGGCTCTTAGTGAAGTTTCCTGTGAGAATTGAGAGAAAAATAGAGAGAGGAAAAAACTGAAAAGCTTTCAGTTTGTCCAGAGAAGCTGCACAGGTAAAATTAGGGACAAGAAAGATGTGGTTGCTGAAGAGATTACCACCACTAAAGAAAATCTAAGTACTTTACAAAGAAACAATAGGAAAGATGTCTTGAGGACATCTCAGGAGTCAGCAAGACTATACCCATGACAGGTTCAAGTATATAAAAATGAAAATTCCTCTGTGAAGAGACCTTGGGGACATCATGCTTTCACAGGGGTACCTAGAAATCTACTTCTCCAGGATTTGTATGACTAAACTCAGCTGTCCAGGCACTCAAAGGCCACCACAGCCATGGTCCAAGCAATCTTCACTACTGACAGAACTGGTAGTAGACCTTGGCATTATATATGTGGTTCTGGTTCTGAAGGAATACAAGATGCTGGAGTTAGAGGGTCATGGAGTGTTGTGGTTTGGATGTGAGGTGTCCCCAAAAGCTCACATGTGAGACAATGCAGGAAGGTTCAGAGGAGAAATGACTGGGTTGTAAAAATCTTAACCCAATCAGTGAATTAATCTCTGATGGGATTAATTGAAGTGGTAGGGTGTGGCTGGAGTAGGTGGGAATTGGGGCATGGCTATGGGGTATATATTTTGTATCTGGAGAGTAGAGTGTCTCTCTCTCTCTCTCTCTGCTTCCTGATCACTGTGAAGTAAGCTGCTTCCCTCCATCACCCTCTCCCACCATGATGTTCAGCCTCACCTTGAGCCCCAAGGAATGGAGCTGGCCTTCTATGGAAGAAGATCTCTGAAACCATGAGCCCTCAAATAAACTTCTCCTCTATAATTGTGCTGGTCGGATCAGTTAGTCACAGCAGAAAAAAAAAAAAAAAAAAAACCTGACTAAAACATGGAGGCTTCCACCAAGATTTCAGAGGAAGGTGTGGGAGGCCAGGCAGAGTGTAGCAGGGTTGGAATCACTATGGAATGCCCCATACATGCAACTGTGAGAAGAAATCTGAAGCTACAGTGGAGAACTTTAGGATGAAGAGATGGGTACATAACATGGAAAGTCTGCCAAGAAAAGCTGCTACTGTGTACAAAGTGAGCCTAAGAGAGAGGCCATGTGGGCTGCAATTTGAAAGGCTATAGGGACAGAACAGCTGAAGACCCTGGAGACCACATCTCACCGCCACATGCCCTAGATGCCAGAAGTGGAGTTACAGGACCTAGTATCTGCCCAGCTGGGTTTGGGTTCTGTTTTGGTCCCATCCCTTTTATCTATGCCTCTATGTCTCCCTTTTGTAATGGGACTGTTTACTCTGTGCCATTATATATTGGATACATGCAATTTGCCTTTGATCTTTACAGACGCTCACAGCCAAGAGTTTGCCATGAGTCTCAGGGCAGACTTGGGAGTTTTGGGGCAATGTTAAGACTATGAGGACTCTTGGAAATGGACTAAATGTATTCTGCATTATGAGATGGGCATGAGCTTTTGGGGGTCAGGAGTAAAACATTATGGTTTAGACATGAGGCCATGATTTTTCCACAGAACAAAGGCCCATACTATGGACTGAATCTCTGAAATTGTGACTCAAAATAAACATCTCCTCTAAGCTGTTCTTGTCCAGTATTTTGATCAGAGAGATGAAAAGTTGACAAACACACCTCCCCAGGCTATCAAGATTAAATCACTCTCCTCAGCTTGGAAGACAAGACCCTTCTAGATCTGGTCAGCATATTCTCAGAATCCTCTTGAGTTCCAGCCATCCTTGATGGTGTTGCTTCCCTGACTGCACCAGGCCTTCTCCCTGCCCCTCTATCTTTCAACCCACTGCTCCCATTTCCTCTAATTCTGACTCACACTTCAAGACTAAGCATCATCAAACCTGTTCCTGAGAGCCCCCACATCTGCACACCTTCACTCCAGAAGGATTGACTGCTTTGTGCTCTGCAGCACTCCATGCTTCCCTCTAGTATGCAATCCTCCTACTGTATTTCCACTTCTTAGTAGAAGCAGGATTGTTGAATAAATGTAACTTCTTTGGGGAGAGGTAGGAGTAAAATGCTAGGTCCTCTGCACCCTTGGTGAAGGGCTCTTGGGCTATAGAATGCTCCAAGTGTTTGAAACACTCAAGTACTTGGCTTTCTTCTCCAAAGAGTCCATATTTCTAGAAAAAAATATGCAACACTGAATTGGTTTAGAAACAACACCAGAGAGGTTAGAAGGGGATCTTCAGGACGCTTAGTGGACAGATTGCATCTCCCATAATGGAAGGATATTGAGAGGCTTAAGGGCAGAAGCCCAAAGTGGAAATGCCTTCCAGGCAGAGGATCTAGAACAGCTTTCCCACAACTACCATTCAGGTGCAAGAGACCAGGGAGGCCCCATCACTTGAATGAGAGAGAACCCAGATAATGAGTTGGTATGCTGGGTCCCAAGGTCACTCAAAGGACATTTTCCTCTGACCTCTCTACTTTCCAAGATCTATCATGCCCAATGCCAGGCAAGGAGGCCAGCAACTTCTCCCACCTACTTACAAGTGCAAGGTCACAACTCACTGTGCCCCACACTTGATGTACATTTCCTTACCTTCCAAGCCTCCAGGACCTGGCCTCCAACTGCTGCTCTAAGAGACAGCAAAAACAGTAACAAGCAGGGGAACTGCTCCCCACCCCACGGGCTTATGATCAGGAGACAAAGAGGCTTATAATCATTAACGACTCTACACTTAATTCACAAACTACTTTTTCTGTATTATTGGGCTCTCTCACAACCCTGGACAATTGGCAAGCCAGAATATTTTTAATGTTGTTTCTTTTTCAAAAGAGAAACACAGGACTGAAAGACATTACATGATTTTCTAAAAGTATCTCTGTGTACTAACTGGAAAATCAACCAAAAACTGTTGAGTTTTACCTCCACTTTTCTGTGAAATCTGGTGCAGGGTACTGAACGTCTCTGATCCTCAGTTTCTTTATTTATAAAGGAGAGACAAAATTAATATCACTCTTCCAGAGTCATTGTAAGATGAATGAGATTATGGGCCTACTACAGTAATGAACATATATTAATATTGCATACCTATGACTTAAGGACCCCAGATTTTGAACTCCAAAGCCCCTGTTCCTAGGCATGCTGCTGCATTCAAACTCTGAGGCTTTGGATACGTGGTTTAACCTCCTGGGCTATAAGCTTTCCTCTATAAAAAGGTCCTAGTTTTCTTGCACAGTTTGTCTGAACTTCAGTTCCCTTAGCCCTAAGTTGGGAGGAAGAATTACATTTTCTCTGTTACAGGATTATTCTGATAGGTGAAGACAATGCTTGAAAAGCATTTAACACAGTTATTGGCACATAGCCAACGCTAAATATAAACTACCTATTACTATTGTGGTTGTAGCTAATATTAATATTACACCATCCTCCCCCCATTATGAGATGGGATGCTGTTAAGTTGAATGATCAACTTGATTGGATTAAGAGGTGACGATTACGAGGCTTCTGGGTGTGTTGATTAGGGTGTGTGTAGGAATGATGGAGTTGTTGTAGTTTCCCGTTGACTTAAAACGCAACAGGGTAATACCAAGAGATGCCCTAAGGAATCTCCTGCACTCCAGGAGTGTATTTCCTTACCTCCATTGTGGAATAACAGTCTGATCTCCCCTTGGTAATCTGGATCCATCACCCCTACCAGCACTGTAACTTCCTCCTCATGCCTCTGAGTCAATAGGCTAAGAAGGGCACTTTGAGCTATCTCAGAACTGTTGAGACAATGGGCACTCTTGGGAATGAACCCTATGTATTTTGCATTGTCAGATGAGTGTGAGCTTTTGGTGGCCAGGGAAGAATATTATGGTTTGGATGTGAGGTATCCCCCACAAGTTCATATGTGAGAAAATGCAAGAAGGTACAGAGAGAAAATGATTGGATTCTGAGAGACTTAACCCAATCAGTGAATTAATCACCTGATGAGATTCATTGAGTGGTGATTGAAGGTAGGTGGGGTTTGGCTGGAGGAGGTAGGGTATTGGGGGCATGGCTTTGGGTACATATTTGTATTTGGCAAGTGGAGATCTCTCTCTCTCTGCTTCCTGATTGTTGAATGAGCCACCTCCCTTCACCACACTCTTCCCCGTGATGTTCAGCCTCACTTGGAGCCTGGAGGAATGGTGCTGGACTTCTATGGACTGAGACCTCTGAAACTGTGAGCCTTCAAATAAACTTTTCCTCCTCTACTGTTGTGCTGGTTGGGTCTTTCCATTGCAGCAGCAAAAAAGCTGACTGAAACAGAAATATACCCACTCACTCAATAAAATGACCAGAATTCAGATCCATTTGGATCAAACATAGATGAGATTCCTATAATTCCACCACCAAAGGCCTTTCCTTCTTATAATTAACCTTAAAGAATCACAGATTCTTAGGCCTAGAAAGGTTTTCAGAAGCATCCACCTAATCTTCTCTCCAATATTTAATTTCTCTATGACCCCTGCATGGAGGGGCCATTAGACATATACTGGAATACCTCTGGTGATGGGGATCTCATCACCTTATAAGACAGACATTTGACTCAGTTCTGTACGCTGAACTCACTAATTCTCATCCAAATGCAATTCACAATGGTTTCTTACTTTTCTCCCATTTCTCTCCTACATCTCTAGCTGGATCCACAGAAGTCATAAAGAATCTGCAGAAGCCAAACTTCAACAACTTTTTTCTCCAGACTGTAGCAAACTTGATTCGTATTTGTTGACCATTTTTTTCTCCTTCCTTCTTGGAAAGAAAAAAAAAAAGTCTTAAAAGTCTTAAGCACATTTCAGCGTTCGAAGAATTTTTTTTTTTTCTCCCTGTCTGCTGGTTCCCACTGGGATGAAAAGCAATAAAAAGTCAGAAAGAAGTATAGGTTTGCCTTCTGGCTTTGTCACTTAGACGAATAACACCATAAAAAAACGGTGAATGTTATCGGTTAAAGCAAACTCCTTCCTCTGCCCTGTACATTTCACCAAGTTCTGATGCAGGGGATTTGGACAGGGAAATCTTTTTCTGGAGATAGATAAGTTGGCAAGTTAAAGATTTTGCATTAAAAACAGATTCTGGTTATAATATCCTCCTGACAGTTGCATTTTGGTCCCCCTGTTTTGTGAGTCTTGTGAATAAATCTCAGAGGGCACATTGGGTATCTGGGAATATCATGAATTATCTGCCAATCAGAGTGTAATAAAGAAGAGAAACTTCCAGCCAGCCCTTACAGCTGTCAGAGGGTTTGTCTGCCTTAGGGCATTCTTTTTCCTTCCCCACCCCCAGCATCCTCCTCTGCTTCTTTTCTTCCTAATGTCCTTTGTATTTCTAATCAGTGTCCCTGATCTACCACTGGCTTCAGGAAGTCACATGAATAGACAACTCCAGAGAATCGTGTACTATTTCACACTTTCCAATGAAAACTCTGCTGGTTGGGAATGTTAATATTTAAGCATAGATAAAGTGTCGAAAAGTTGCAGGAGAATTTTCCTTGAAGATATGGAGATACTTGGAAAGTATTCTCACCTTGTTCAAAAACCTTATCAGTCAAGTAGACAGCATGTGGTGTTAGGTAAAGATGCCGGTGGAGCTGGTGAAGCTAAATGTCTTGTCTTGCCAGGGGTTCGATGTGAATTTGGAGCCCATCGCAAATGCAAAACAGAGAAAGGGATTCTTGATTTGTGCACTCTCTGACCAGTTTGAGCAAAGTTAGCAATAGAAAGGTATACCCTGTATCTTTGAGGTGCACAAAATGCACAGAGTCTGGATAACAAGAATTACTTTGAGGTTGGGCATGATGACGCTCACCTGTAATCTCAACAGCTCAGGAGGTTGGGTGTGGGTCTTTCTGACTTCAAACTCAGGACTTTTTCCATTGAAGCACAATTTATCTCAATAGGTAAAGGGGAGGCAGGTCTGCTTGTGAAAACGGTGGCAGTGATGGTGGTGGTATTGGCAGTGGTGATCCTGACAGAGCTTCCATTATCTTAAGTTTTGAATGCCAAGTGCCAAGCCCTATGTCTGATGCTTTCCATAAGAGAACTCATTTTATCCTTACAATAGCCATAAAATGGATTTGCTATCATTGTTTACTATTAAAATTTCATTTTACAGGTGAACAAAGTAAGGATCAGCAAGGTTAAATTACTTGTTCAAGGCTATTTAAGAAGTTATTCAAACCTAGTTCTGGAGATTTAAATTTTTTCTGTCTTTATCAAGTCAGAACACAAAATAAAATGCAAATTAAAAAAAAGGACAAAGTGGGTATGATGTTTAATTTTGTATGTTAATTTGCCTGGGCTAAGGGATGCCCAGAAAGTTGGTTAAACATTATTTGAGGGTGCACTTGTAATGGTGTTTTTTTAAAAGAGATTAGCTTTTGAATCTGCAGACTGAGGAAGGGTCATCCTCACCAATATAGGTAGGCAGCCTCAAGTCCCTCACAGGCCTGAGTAGAACAAAAGATAAGAGGCCACTTTGCTCTTGTCTTAAGCTGGGATGTCCCTCTTCTGCATTCAGACACTGGCTCTCCTGTTTCTTGGGCCTTCAGATTTAGACTGGAAATATATCACTGGCTGTCCTTGGTCATGTCAAGTTCACAGGCTGACAGCAAAGCTGATTTAACCAGATATTCTTTCATGACTTTATGGGGTGAGAGATGCTCACAAGGCAGCTAGAGACAAACAGAGGCCTGGAACTGAAGAAAGAACTAGGTGCGGACCAGTAGCACCAATTATGTCCAAGCATGCATTGAGAATCTAGTGTATGCAATTCTAATATATTCAAGGACAAATTGGTTGAGGATCTTGAAAAATCCTTGACATCTATAATTAGAAAATAATTTCCTACCTGTGAGGAATACTGTTTCAGCAGAGTGTCAGAGGCTGGATTACAAGGAGTGGTGAAGTCAGAATGTAAGTGAGGAAGGGTAGGTGACAGCAGACTATGGGTGACTTTGTGGTCAAAAGGAGGGTACTATAGCAGCAAAATCACTTAAAGGATTATCAAAGTCAAAGGTTTCCCGACTTCTCATAAGATAAGAATTGAACATTTTCATCTATAGTAGAGGGGAAAAGATTAAAGATACAGGAGAGAGAAGGGCTAATCAATGGGGAGATTGAAGGCAATGTTGGAAGACGATAATTCAGAAAGGAGGGTCACCTTCCTCTGAGGCTCCAGGCATATTAAAGATTTGGATCACTGAATGAGTCATATCAGATTTCTGTAGCAAGAAAATCTCAGTGTAGGAGCAAGGGGGAGTTACGTGCAAATCCCAATTCTTACTTTCGAACTCTCTGATCTTGCACAAGTCATCTTAACTTGAACCTGAGTTTCTACGTTTGTGAAAAGGATGCAGAGTAGACATGCCAGCACCCCACCCCTCAGATGTTCCAAAGCAGACTCCCCCAGTTAGCCTACGTGGCAGCACTTTTAGTGTCTCAATCACTTTTTTTCACAGTGCCCCTAGGTCAAAGGAAACACCTAACAGCTCCATTGATTATGTCCAAATTCTTTAATAATCGCTGTGTATGTTTTATCACTTAATACCCATAATTTGGAAATAGTTAATATTATCATTTCCTACTTACATCAATGCAATCAATCCTATTCTATGCACACCTGTGGACACTACACTTTCTCAAAACTTGGAATAAGATCAGAAGCAGCATTCCCATTTTCTAATCCACATTGACTTTGCCATGTGTTTTAGTCAGCTTTTCTCCACTGTGACCAAAAGACCTGACCAGAACAATGTAGAAGAGGAAAACTTTATTTGGGAGCTCATAGTTTCAGAGGAATCAGTCACAGACAACTGTCCCCATTGCTCTGAGTCCAAGGTGAGGAAGAACATTATGGCAGGAGTGTGTGGTGGAAGAAAGCAGCTGGGAGCATATCCTCAGGAAGCAGAGAGACACTCTCCTCACCATGGACAAAATATATATCTCAAAGGCACACTCCCAATGACCACCTCCTCCAGTCATACCTTACCTGTCTGCATTTACCACCCACTTATTCCCTATCAGGAGGTTAATGCATTGATTAGGTTAAGGCTCTCATAACCCATTCATTTTACCTCTAAACCCGCTTGCATTGTTTCACACGATAGCTTTTGATGGGCACCTCATATCTAGACCATAAAAACATGATGCTTGATATTTTAGTATAGTGACCCCTAAAGCCCAGTATCATATATATGATATATATATAGGATATATATATCATATGTATCATATATGATGTATATGATTATATATGATATATATATAAGACATCATTGAAAGGAAGGCAATGTGTTCTGACATTGAAACTGTGAATGAACTATAAATACCCCAGTATCTTCTTAGTATCTGGCAGGTGTCAAATGTCATGGTTTTATCTCCAAATTGTTAAATCTCATTCAGTGCCATATTCAATGGCCCTTGAGCACTCTGTACACTGTGGGAATCATCATTCAGAAGATTAAATTAAATAATATATACATGTAATATATAATGCATAATAAACAATAAGCGCTCACAAATTAATAAGATAGAATGGAACATCCCTGTAAGGGCAGAAAAAGGACAGTGGAGCAGGGGAAAGAATATGAACAGAAAAATATCCAAAGAGAAAATCCTAATGGCCAATCCAAGCCCAAAGTGGGATTAAGCTTCCCTAGTTGTTAGGGAAATAAAATCAAAACAACAATGAAAGAACATTTTCACCCATCCGGTGCATGAAAGCTAAAGATCGATTCCATCTAGTTGCGGATGGAGAGTGTAGGAAAATAAAAACTCTCTCACTTTGCCAGTGAGAATATATATTACTGCAGCATTTTTAGAAATTAAGCTGAAAGTATCTAATAAAATTTAAAAATTGTATCCATTTAGTATAGCAATCCAACTTGAAGGAATCTAGCATAGAGATGAAAGTACTAGTATGCATGAATATGTGATCCAATATATTTATTAGATAATTGTTTATCATAGCATAAAGCAAAATCCAAACCAACCTGCATGTCTGTCAATAGGAAAATAATTCAGACGTATCTATTCCATGGAGAGTTGTTTAGTTATTAGAAGAATGAGCTAGATCTATGTGTATTGACCAAAACACATACAGGTTACAAAGGCAATGCGCAGAGTAAACAAGTGTAGTAAAATGTTTTTTGTTTTTTTTTTTTTTTACTAAGAAATAGAAGGAAAATAAGGTTATGTTTATACAAACATATAGAAAACCAGTAGGATAGAAACTAACACACTTGATTGTTGATATTTATTAACATGTATGCGGCAGAGAACAGCGTATGATAGGTAAAGGAAAAATTATCTATGTTCATATATTAGTTTTGCAAGTGGTAAACCAGTCTTTATGGCCCTTAGTAATTTAAACAGTAAATCCAATGATGTGTGTGTGTTTGCTTTTCTTTCTTTTTTTTTTTTTTTTCTTTTCTGTACTGGAAATTGAACCTAGGGGCACTCTACCACTGAGCTACATCTCCGGCCCTTATATTCTTTTTTTTTTTTTTTTTTTTGAGACAGGGTCTTGCTAAGTTGCCCAGGCTCTCTTTGAATGTGTGATCCCCCTGCCTCCACCTCCCAAGTCTCTGGGATTACTGGCATCCACCACCACACCCTGCTGCTTTTCCCCTCTTAAATGCATTTGACATACCTACAGCCCCGTGACTAGCACATAACAGGAGCTTTCTATGCTTCAGCATTGTCTCTAATTTTCTGCGTTGTCTATTACTTTGCTGCATTTCTATCTGCACATCTCTCCCTGCCTCTTTCCTTCTCTCTCTCTCTCTCTCTCTCTCTCTCTCTCTCTCTCTCATTTTTAGGTCAGATGATAGGGACATATATCAAGGAATAAAATGGGGCCCTTACCCCTGAGGAGCTTACAATCTGCAAGGCTGAAGATAAGCACATTTTTAGATAGAAAGAAAGGAAGTTGAGGGAGATTGTGCCAGGTGGATTTCCAAAAAGAACAGGATAAGCCATCTACTTAGGATGGAAGGAAGCTGAGGATTTGATGGGGAATAATGGCTTGGTTTGCACTGTGGGGTCAACAGGAGATGGATGGAGGGATTGTCATTCGGTGATCCTCCCTGGGTGGTTTCAAAATTCAGCTTTCCAAAGGCAGGAGTCTGGGCTCAACTACCATAGAGATCTCCTTTGGAATCTGATTCTTTCCTTTCTTCAAGACTGAATCTAAGATGTATGGGCAGATGGACCCTGCCCACCTAATGCTCAGCCTCTGCTATGTTAGGTGTGCTCAGAGGTAAACTGCTCTTACCCATTTCCCCCAATTCTGCTCACCACCAGAGGGAAATGCCAGATTCCAGCCTCCCACACCATCCAGTAGCCTGACCCTCCTCCCATACCCCTCCACCACTTAGCCCATGCACTGGTCTTTCTTTCCAGCACCAAACTGACCAGTGTTCTCCAGTCAGTTCTCCCTGTCTTCCTGGACAATCATTCTGGCTGAGACAGAAGGGTCAGATGGCAAGGCCACTGGGTTGGGCTCCCACAAGCTGTGCCCTAGTTTTCCAGGGATGCTGTCAGGGGTTGCCTCATTGTGATCCCGCCTTTGCTCTCCCCAAATCCCTTTTCTGAGTCTGAAGAAATGGTTCTGCCAGCCCCAGAAGAAGCCTCCTGCTCAGGAAAAGCCAGGCCCGAGGAGCTGCCATCAGACCCCATTGTCTGCATCCTGGGACAGCTGCCAAGGCCTGGGCAGCTTGGCTGGGGATGTGGAAAGGCCCTGTTCTGATCCCATCTGCTCAGAGTTGGAGAAAGAAGCCAGATCTCCTCCTCCTCTCCTCTCCCCACAAACCCCAAGCTCTATGGATGAGTGGCTTTTCAGAATTGAAAAACCAGAGCCCTGTCAAGCAAGTCCTCTTGCTTGACAAAGATGGAATCTATATATAGAAAGGTACAGCTAAACTCCACTGCAGAGCAAGCAACTCCAATCTGGCATTCAGCTTCTGGGGGTTTCCACCCTTTCGTGGTACCTAGCCCAGGGCCCAGGACATAGTGAAGGGTCAGCAAATGTGCTGGACTGACCTGCTAAATCTTGCTGGGCATCATTCCCCTCACACACAAAGGTCTGCTGTGCGAACATCCCTGTAGGTCCATCAAAGCATCCCTGGACTCCTCACTTTCCACCCGCCACTGGCCTTCGCCCCTCTTCTGTTGGGGACATCTTTCTAAATACACTACCACTTTCAAAGGACATTCAGTCAGATGTAAGTGAAGGCCTAATGTACATATTTTGTTTTTCCATGTAGCAGGTATAGTACATCCACTACTTATTCAATCTTCACCATTGCAAGGGTATAATCATCTTTATTTTATAGTTATGAACAGTGAAGTCAAAAGATAACTGATTCATCCAAGGTTCCCTTGGTAGAAAACTCTAGCCTGTTTCCTTTGTTCCAGGGAACCACACCATGATGGAGGTGTTCATGCTGCTAGACTCCTTTGGCAGTTATGGCTTTCCCTAATCATTCACCTCAGGAGTTCCAGAACCCTCCTTTGGTTTAATTAAGAATCAAAGAATCATATTTCTTGGAGCCAAAAAGAACTTGAAGGGAGCATCAAGCTGAGTCTCCTGTACTCCAGTATCTAGCATGGCTCTCAAGTGGTATATTAGTTTACCAGGGATCCCATGACAAATTAACATGCACTGGTGCCTTAAAAATATAGACATCATCTCACAGGTCTGGAAGCTAGAAATCTGAAGTCAAGTTGTTGGCAGGGCTGTGCTCCCTCCAAAGTCTCTAGAGAAAAGACGTTCCCTGTCTCTTTCTCCACTGGTGGTTACCAGCAATCCCTACATTCTTTGGCCTGTCACTTCAGCACTCCAACTTCACCTGTTTTCACTGGCCATCTTCCTTTCATGAGTGTTTGTGTCCCTGTCTCTGAATCAATCTCTCTTTTCACTCAAGACACCAGTTATTGGACTCAGGACCTATGCTAATCTAGTAGGATCTCAACTTAATTGCATTTGCAAAAGCCCTGTTGCCAAATAAGATCACATTCTAAGGTTCCCCCTCATCCATGGGGGATATGTTCATGCATCCACACCAGTGGATGCATGAAACCATGGATGGTACAAAATCCTATATATGTGTTATGGTTTAGATATGCAGTGTCCCCTAAAAGCTCACATGTGAGACAATGCAAGAAGGTTCAGAAGAGAAATTACTGGGTTGTGAGAGTCTTAACCAATCAGTGATTTAATCCCCTGATAGGGATTAACTGAGTAGTAACTGAAGTGGTAGGATGTGGCTGGAGGAGGTGGGAATTGGGCCCAGCTTTGGGTATATATTTGCATCTAGTGAGTGGAATCTCTCTCTTTTTCCTGATCACTGTGATGTAAGTTGCCTCCACCACCCTCTCCAGCCTTTATGCTCAGTCTCACCTTGAGCCCCAAAGAATGGAGCCAGCCTTCTATGGACTAAGACCTCTGAAACCATGAGCCCTCAAATAAACCTTTCCTCCTTTACAGTTGTGTTGCTCAGGTCATTTAGTCACAGCAGTGTAATAGCTGACTAAAACAATGTGTTTTTCTTATATGTACACACACATTTATATATATATACAGATAGATAATTTTTATTTATTAGGCACAATCGAAAATTGGCAAAGGTTAATAAAATAAACATTCCTAACAATATACAAAAAGTGGTCTCCGTCTCAAAATGTCATTTTGCATTATAGTCACTTTCTTGTGATGACATGACAGGGTACAGTGCCTACAATGAGATGAAGATAGGTGAATGGCACAGGCGTGGTGACTTGGCTGCTTCTATATCAGGCTTACTTGAACACAGGTTCTATGATAAAGGGAGAGTTGATAAGATAGTGTAGATGGGCACTGAGCACCTAATGGGCAGGTGTTGTACACAGTGTGGATACTCTGGACAAAGGGATGATTCATGTCCCCTATAGGATGGAGTGGGACAGTACCAGATTTCCTCACTGCTACTCAGAAGGGCAAGCAATTTAAGACTTTTGCATTGTTTATTTCTGGAATTTTTGATTCAATATTTTTGGGTTGCCATTGACTCTCAGTAACCAAACTAGAGTAAATGAAACTGTGGATCAGGGAGACCACTGCACATGAAGTTAGGGGGCACCTTCAATCCAAAATGGATGGTGTAATATGACACCTAGGAGGGTGAACTTTAATCCCAGATCTGCTTTCTTCCTGTGTGACCATAAAATCTCTTAATTTCTCTGAATCTCAGTTTCCTCATCTGTAAGACAGGCATAAGAGCAGTGCATACTTCACAGACTGGTTGGGAAGAATCACTGACACAATCCATGTGGAGCGCTGAGGCCAATGCCCCACAGCAACAAGCAAATAAGAACCTTTCTGCCTACATGTTGGTACTTAGGGCCAGAGGCTCTGAATTCCAGCTGTCAGAGGGAAATCATGGCTCTGTCCCTTCCAATCATGGGAAGAAGGACAAATTAATCCTATGAGCTTTCATTTCCTCATTATAACAAGAATATAGTAATAGTATTTACCTTATGGGTCATGGTGAGCAGCACATGAAATAATGCAAAAAAAAAAAAAAAAAACATACAAGAGGTGTTTTAGCAAGTTCCCAGGAAGTGGTCGCTATTATGATATAAATGTTCGCCATTGGAATCCATGTGATATTCTGCAATCATCCAAGTGATAGGCACAGGATCAGTAGAAGGGCCTGGGTTTCTGGCAAAGAACAACCAGAGCTTGGTAGGCCATCAGGAAATTGGCTTTTCCCCAGAAGGGAGGGAAGTACCAGGCCTGAGGTACAGAGGCCAGGTTTGTCTGTCCTTGGCCACGGTCCAAGAGGCTGAAGCCCTCTCCTTTGTGGTTGGCTCACATGCTGTGGATTCCCAGGAGATGTAGGAGCATGTTCCAGCTTCGAGGCTGAGCATGCCCCCAAACACACACATGTACAACAGTCTCTAGCTGACAGATGAAGGTGACCTAGGCAATTGGGAGTGGAAGGATGTCTGGGGAGCTGAGGGCGGAGAAACAGTGTGAAGCTCATTAGTAACTGACTACTCTGGTGGAACAGACCTCTCCCAGGGGCTGTCTAAACTCTGTCCCCAGAAGAAAGAATGATGAGTAGGAGGTGGCTCAGGCTCCTGCAGCCCACAGATGGGGCTCAACTCAGCAGAGCTGAGGCTTAGCCTTCTCCAAATCCCCAGCATGCCCATGGAAAGGGAAGAGCTGCAGTTTGGAAAAAGAAGGGGCGGGATGCTGAAGGAGGCTGGTACGTGGGTTGCAGGGGCCCCTTTCCACAGGCTGCCATCCTGCCCCATGTCTGCATTTACACTGCCACAAATATATCCCCAGCCTTGAAGAGGAAGCACTGGGCCCTGGGAAAGATCATGAGTGTCTGTGCCCTGTTCCCTTGGGTTTCACTGGGTCCCCACACTTCTGTGTGTTCTTGGATGACTTGGTCTATTTAAACCTCAGCTTCCACATTTGTAAAACAGAAATACTCTTAAATTTTTTAGAGTTGTCATAAAGATTAACCAATTTGACTTAAATGAACCTAATTCCTCCTGGCTCTTCAGGCTCGGCTCAGCCACCCCCTCTGCCAGGTTGCCCTCCTGGATGAGGTTTCACTAGGTATCCCTGGTCAATGCCCTGATGAGCCCTTCTGTACCCCTCTGCCACAACACTAATCCTTTAGTAATAATTTGGTGTTTACTTGTCTATCTCCCTTGCTAGGCTGTGAGCATCCAGGGGACAAAGACGATCTTATTTGTTTTGGCATTCCCAGTGCCCAGAATAATTCCTGGCACAAGCTGAGTGAGCATATAAATGAAGGGATGAATCTAGTTGGAAAAAAATTAATCAGGTAGGGTTTTATGCAGCTTTTATAATGAAAGTATTCCGAAGGCATAACAGAGGGACATACTGATGGATAATCTGCTCTCTCTCCTCGTATAAATTTCAGAGGTGCCTACAAAAAGGTGGGGTTGAGTCAAAGATCTAACAAGTGGGGAAATGTTACTGTGTACCACAGGCACCAGATTCTGCATTTCACATTAATAATTAAATCATTAGCAGCCCTTGGTCATTATCCTCATTGCACACAGGAGAAAATGAGGCTCAGAGAGATGAATTAACTTGTCCAAGATCACAAAGCCAGCAAGTGGCAGAGCCATTGATTGGAGCCTGGATGTGTCTGGCTACACAGCTTTGGTCCTTTTCTTCAGGCCCCTTCTGGTGTAAAATTGAAGCTGTCTAAAACTATGGAGCTTAAAAGATAAATGAAAGAAAAAAAAAACAGGAGTGGAATTTATACCCCATCTATAAATGACCCTACTTTCTTACCCATGTATTGGTTAAGGAAATTCCAGGAGAAGCCTTTGGGACCCCTATGTACCATGGGACCCTGTTGAATTAAAATCCTGTTTGTCGGGGGCAGATATTCTTCCTAGTCCTGATTATAATGGAAGAGACTTTGTGGTAACAGGAGTCTTAGAAGGGCCTGGGGCTATAAGGATGAGGAAAAGAGTAGGAGAAAATTGTCCTTTTGCTCTTCTCAGAAGGGAAATATTGCCTAAATATTATAAATTGACCAAAGTTCGGGGGGTGGTGGGGAGGGGAAGTCTTGCTGTGTGCTATAGAAAAATCACAACATCACTCAAGTGGATAGTAATCCTTTGTTGATTAGCCTTTGAAAGGTGCCAGGGGCTTTACGTATATTATCTCTTTCAGTTCTCACAAGACTACCCCATTTCACTGATGAATACAATGTGAGGAAGAGCCAGGAGTCATGTAGCTAGTGTGTGGCAGACCTGAGGTTTACAGCCAAGGTTATCTAGCTACAAAGGGCACCTGCCCCTGTAGATCCAAGGTACTGGGGTGGAATTTGTGCCCTTGGAATAAGCCAAGAGTCTAGACTCTAAGTGAGGCTCGCTGTTCAGTCTAGCATAAATGCAAGCCTTGTTTTATTTTCTTGTGAATCACCCAAGTATTAATTCTTTGTGTGTGTGTGTGTGTGTGTGTGTGTGTGTGTGGTGCTGGATTTGAACACAAGGCCTTGTGCATGCTAGGGAAGCATTCTACCGACTGAGCCACATCCCCAGCCCATTAATTCTGAATTCCCAACAGCCCACCCCATCCTCTCACATTTCCTGGTCTAAGCAGAGCACTAGCTATAAGCTCATGGAACTGCGAGGAAATTCACCAAATTCCTTCTTGTCTACAAGAATATTCATCACCAATCATCATATCAAAAATAAGTAAATAAAATAAGCTCCCCAAACCATTAAGCAATGGTGCAGTTGCTGCAGGTGTGATACTATGCAGCAATAAAAAATTATTTGTATGATAATACTTAGGGACACAAGCATAATCACTTGTCTATAATATATGCTAGGTTTTTAAAGCAGGAGACAAAACCATATGACCAATAGCACTGTAGGTGGTTTTTATTTCCTCTTTTTGATGATTAGCATGTTATCAAAATTCTGTAATGAATATCTGTGGTTTTTGCAAAATGGAAAAATAATTAACACTTATTTGTAACATGCATAATAAACATTCCAGCCACAAATCCTCTTCAATTGTAATAATAAAAGGAACTGTTTACATGCACACAAAAGGTAGAAAAGAAGCGCCAAGCCTACAGAGAAATCTGACTAAATATGTGGCATCTGTTCAGGAAAAGGAAAGCATCTGCTTTCTGTCTCCCTAAGAGTGGATAGGTTTGAATGACAGCAGGATGGATCTGGGTTGAATACAGGAAGGACCGCCTGAATTCAATAGTGACCCAAGCACACACCTGTGCATGTTGATGATCAGCATGGACAGCATCAAACCAAGAATTGGGTCATAATGACAATGGGAGTCCCAGCCACACAGCACACACCATGCACCCTGTTCCTTTCAAAATCCAACTGTACCCATCACATGATACCCATGTAACATATAAGGAAACAGATAAATGGCTGCCTACCAGCATGCATCCAGGAAATAGCAGAGCTGATCTTGGAACCCAGGTCCATTTAGCTCACAAGGCCAGTATGTACCACACTATGCTGATTTTCTTGACTTTCTTGCCTAAAAATATTTTTACCAAGCTTACTGCAGTGCCCAATATTTTTAATAAATGTTTTCAATTTTAGAATACTTCTGGATTTACAGAGAAATTGTGAAGGTAGTGCAGAGCCCCTTTTACAACCCATAGCCAAGTTGCTCTATGATTACACTGGTATGCCACAATTAATGAATTCACATTAATACAGCGTTATTAATTAACATCCATATAATATTCAGAATTTCTTTGTTTTTACTAACATCCTTCTTACCTCAGCTTCCTGTCTCACCTCTTTTTAATCAAGTGTCTGTAGGTTTCTCTTCACTGAGACATCTTCTCAGATTTCCCTTGTTTTTTTATTATCTCAACAGTTTTAAGGGGCACTAATCAGGTATTTGGTAGAATGTCCCACAATTGGGATTTGTTTGATGTATTTCTTACAATTAGACTGGGCTTGTGGGTTTTGAGGGGGAAGATCAGAGAGGCAATGTGTCGGCCTCATCAGCTCTTATCAAGGTAGATACTATTAACATGACATCACTAATAATGCCCAGGTAGATCACACAGAACACAGACAAGACAGGATGTTACAGGTCTCTCCACTATAGAGACACTCTTTTGTCTTCTTTTAATACTGGAATATTTTGAAAGATGTCAGTATGCACAGTCAACATTTAAGGAATAGAGGGAGTTGGACTCTGCCTTCATGAAGACAGAATATATACATAAATTATTTGCAATTCTTCTTCATGGGATATTTGTGTCCCTCCATTTATTTATCTTCTCTCTCATTGATTTAAATCAATATGGATATTTATTTTATACCTCAAATTTAATCTGATACTACATAAACTTTCTTGCATTTCTCAAATTGTTTCAGCATTGGCCACTGGGAGGTCTCACATTTGCCTCCTGGGTTCCTTTGACATATAGCCTTTCCTGCCATATGTAGTTTTTATAAATAGTGTCTTACTTTCTGGCACTCGGAGATGCTCTAGGCTTACCTTATTATCTTCTAGTCTATTCTTAAAATTAGACATGTCTCCAAGTAGCTCTGGTTGCTTTTATTGAAGAATGGTGTTAATCAAGATATAGGAACTAGGTGTGCTTGTTACCACTGACTCCTAGGTTGTCATTGCTTATAAAGCCTCTCAGCTGGCAGAGCAAGGAACTATGTCTATATTAACCTGTGACTATGCACACACCTATAAATTGTTCTATGTGTGACCATCTGTAACGATATTAAGCAAAGCATGAGTTCATGCTGATACATCCAACTTTAGTTCATTACAACATGGATCATTCTATGTCCTTTTTTGTGTAACTGCAACCTCCCCCTCTAAGACTGAGAAACATGACTCTTCTCATCTGCTATCCATTTACTTAATTGTTCACTTCAACGTGTGTGTGTGTGTGTGTGTGTGTGTGTGGTTTCAGACTTGTTAACCTGCATCTCCTTGAGAAACAACTTTTCCCACTAGTGTACAGTACTTACGCACAGTTTCTTTTGCATTTATTCTTAGGGATGCCAATCATTTCCAAAATTACTTCGGTCATCACCTTTTTCTCTCCACCTTTTCCAATGAGATCATTTCATATATTTGTAATACGGTTAGATTCTTTTGTCACTTAATGCATTCCATCCTGAGATTCTCTGAACTCCTAAACTATTTTGCATACATCAAGGTTCAATCTTTGAGCTGTAAAATTCTCACTAAATCTGTATTTTAATGAGGCTCTGTCTTAGCGCTGTAACTTTCAGAGGTTCTTTCCAAGTACTATAACTTTTTAAAAATTATTTGTAACTGACACATGATAATTCCACATATTTGTGGGATATAGTATGGTGCTGCCACTCAGTGCCTACTCCCTTTTCTGGCTAAAACATTCCCAATCAACTTCCTTGAATCCCAGACCTCTATTGATTATGTTTCCAAGCCTTGCGCAGGTTAAATAGGAATGCAAGAGGGTGTAAAATAATAGAAATGTCCTTCACCAACTTGATAAATTTCTGGAAAATGTTTATTACTTCCAGTGTTGACTTTGCTATGGACAGACTCTGGGAGGATTTCATAGTAATTGCTCTTCCCTTTTCCATCCATCCTCCAGAGACCCAAAAAGCTCTTCTTTAGGTCTTTAACATGAAATCCTGGTGGGATTCCTGGAAGAAAAGGCTAAAAAAGTATGGGGGACTCCATAGGACTGAGGTCTCCAGGTATTTCTTACTCCCGTGCCAACCCATACTCAGTCATCAGAAATTCTTCAAAATTTTCATTTCAATGCTTGTACCAATGAATGGTTCCAGTAACTTTTGCTCCAGGTAAGCAAGAAAGTTGTGTCTCTGGATGGGGCTGTTTCTCCAGATTCAGGGTGTTGATCTGCCCTGCAGCCTTAGTTCTTTAATGGGCTTAAGAAAGGTCACTGATTTTTCAGTTTGTCTGCTTTTGTCTTTTTTTTTATGTTTTTTTTTATTTACTTATTGATTCATTGAACACAAATGGAGTACAGCTATTGTTTCAAGGGTTGTACACAAAGTAGAGTCACACCATCTGTGCTTTCTTGCATGTACACAGGGCAATGATATCTGTCACACACTCTGTTATTGATTTTACCCCCCACCCGCCCCACCCCTCCCTTCCCTCTATGCTAGCTATCTTTCCTCCATTCTTGCCATCTTTCCCCCCCAAATTATGCATCATCATTCATTTAACAGAGAGACCATTCGGCTTTTGGATTTTTGGGATTGGCCGATCTCACTTAGCATAATAGTTTCCAACATCATCCTTTTACCTACAAATGTCATAATTTTATTCTTCTTTATGGCTGAGTAATATTCCATCGTGTATATATACCACAGTTTCTTTATCCATTCATCTACTGAAGGGCATCTAGGTTGATTCCACAATCTAGCTATTGTGAATTGAGCAGCTATGAACATTGATGTGGCTGCATCACTGAGGCAATCTGATTTTAAGTCCTTTGGGTATAAGCCAAGGAGTGGGATAGCAGGGTCAAATGGTGGATCCATTCCAAGTTTTCTAAGGAATCTCCACACTGCTTTCCAGAGTGGCTACACCAACTTGCACTCCCACCAGCAATGTATGAGTGTACCCTTTTCCCCACATCCTCGCCAACACCTGTTGTTGCCTGTGTTCTTGATAAAAGACATTCTGATTGGGGTAAGATGAAATCTTAAGGTGGTTTTGATTTGCATTTCTCTTATAACGAGTGATGTTGAACATTTTTTCATAAATCTGTTGATTACTTGTAGATCTTCCTCTGTAAAGTGTCTGTTCATTTCCTTGGCCCATTTATTGATTGGGTTATTGGTGTTCGTGGTGTAAAGATTTTTGAGTACTTGGTAGATTCTGGAGATTAGTGCTCTGTCCGAAGTGTGTGTGGCAAAGATTTTCTCCCACTCTGAAGGCTCTCTCTTCACATTGCTGATTGTTTCCTTTGCTGAGAAGAAGCTTTTTAGT